>CAEMYA010000130.1:6298538-6325398 GCA_903131615.1 Diplodus sargus
TATATATTATAACGACTATATAACTCTGTACATTAAGCAGGGGGAAGTTTATTCAATGTATGTGGGCTTTAAAGAAGTATTTCAATCACAATCTTAAATCGTTCTGAGTGGACTAGTTAATGGACTAGATATCAAAGGTCAGACGAAAAGGCTTTAAGCTCTCAAATATCATAGTGCAAATAAACTGGGAATAAAAAATGATTTACTAAACATCAAGGAGCAGATAGTGCACACAAGGCCAGACCAGCGCAACTGCTACACCAGGTCCTGACTACATGGGTTTCAAGAGAATCTGAAATAAAAAGACAACTGCTGTCACTTAAAGCCATTAATGATTGCATTACACCCTGCAAAAGGCCTTAATGCGCTGGTCCAGGTAAAGCATGGCAAAGCTAAAAAAGTTTTTGGTCGAAGATAGATTAACTCAAAAGATAATGGCCCCTTTAGACGCAGCGGTGGCTGATCTATAAGAACTGCCATGCAATAACACGTGATACAGTACTATACATGTGGAATTAACAACAGAGAAGCATGCTGAAAAACGTCAAACAGCAAAGTCATGTTGTGTTCCGGTTACACCGAAGGTTTTAAACCCCCTGACTTCTTCTTCTTTGCTCTGTTCCCTTCTCTCAACCCCAGAGGATGGAATGTGCCTGTAATTATTGCAGTACCTGACGGGGTTAAATGTGCAAAGAATGCATTCGAGGAAGAATCACCAAAAGAAGACACGCAGCCTGTTATAAAGGCGTTCAGGTATATGGAGACGTTGAGCCAAAATCTTTAGCGCAATGCAGCTTTTTGCAAGACTGTGATCTGTGCCCTACCCTGGATTTGGTCTCACAAAAGAGTTTCAGCAGAAGAGTCTTAATAAATAACAATAAATAAATAAGTACAGAAAAAAGGGGCAAGTCATTTCGTTCACTCCCCCCATAACATGCCCCTTTTCTATTTTTGTCTTTTTTTTTTTTCAAACAAGGAACTCGAAACGAGTGCATTGGAAGACTGAAATCCACAGCCTTTGGGAAAAAGGAGAATTGCCCTTCAACACAATCAACTCATTGACCCAGACTTTGTCTCTTTTGGTCAGGCATTTAACACAGAGCTCTACGGCTCTGAAACACTCAAACATGGAAGCAGATTCTTTCTCATGGCTATCAAAACAGTTGGGACGAATCTTCGCGACAAACCCAACATTGGCTACAAGTCACCTCTCCTCACCTCACCTCACCTCACCTGTTAACTTAGGATTTAAGAGAACAGTTCAACTAAAATCTTTGGTTTAAGCACCAAATCAAAGAAAAGATTCTACCACAAACAAGAAAAGACACAAAAAACATTATTGCTTACAATGTACAGAAAAAGTTGGATTCATTAGACTGCATTTCCACTGATAACCACCAGAGGACAGTGGCCACACAAATTCATTCTTGTCATGTAGGTGATATGACTTCTGAATTGCACCTGAATCAATACATTTATATTGTAACTAAAATATACATCTTCAAATATCCCTAAATGTCGCAGCTCTTGATTTTAGTTTGCATAGTGAAAAGCATCCCGCTAACCACACACTCAACACACATACTTCCAGCTAGAAAAGTCAAATCAAACAGCTCAAACCTGAAACACATAAAAATAAACAACAAACGAGAAATAAAAGTTAAAAGACAAATTAAATCAAAAGCCAAGAGCAAGAAGACAAACATTTAAAATATCTCAGAAAACCCGTTTTCCATTTTTTTCTTTTTATCATTTAGTTGTTTCTTTTTAAGCGCTCTCTATATGGGAGCAGCAGGTCATTAGTCCAGCCACCTGAGTGAGATTTTTTTTTTGTGGATGCTTTACCACACAGACACACATGTATACACACACACACACACACACACACACACACACTCACACACGCACACAGACACATGCTCTTCACTATTCCTCTTCCTCCGCTTCCTCTTCTCCGACTTCCTCTTCCATTTCAGGCCATCGGTCCCGCTGTGAAGCCGGCGAGTGGGTTCCTCCTGGATCTTCTCCATCTGCCTCTCGGCTCCCTCGCAGCTCCAGACCTCGCAGGAAGAGCTCAGGGTAACTGGCCAGCCTGTGAGGCCCAAGTTGAGCCAAAGCCTGAAGGGCGAGAGACCGCTCCCTCTCCCTCTCGACATCGCCTGGAAACATCAGTGGAGGGCCGGACCCGCTCCCACCATCTAGCACCTGGTGAGGGAGGAACGCTGAGGAGTGGGCCTGTAAAGCCAGAGCCTCCAGATGGTTGGTGGAGTGCTCCCTCATGCTGCCATCCCCTCTCCCATCCTCCCCGGGCTCAGGCCCACGCCTGGGCCGCCGTGTGCGCAGCTCCAGGCAGCTGTGTCCCTTGCGGTGACGCTGGAGATGGTCCTCTCGGGCGAAGGCCTTGTGGCAGAGGGGGCACTCGAAGGGCCTCGCCCCACTGTGGAGGGACAGGTGGTTTTTGAGGTCGTATGAGTGGAGAAACCGAGCTGTGCAGTGCGGGCAGGGGTAGGGTCGCTCGCCTGTGTGTTTCCTCATGTGGATCTTCAACTTATCATTTCTAATCAAGAAAAGATGAGGAATGAAGAAGCAAGAAGGGAAGAGAGAGAGAGGAGCAAAACATTAATAAAGGACTCACAATACATCAAACCATTTTGTTTCGTGCATATTAGATGTAGGAGGGTCCTGTACCGAGTGAAACGGACTCCACAGGCAGAGCACTGGAAGGGCTTCTCTCCAGTGTGTGTCCTCATGTGTCGGGGCAGTTTTCCCGCTCCATGGATGATCTTCTGACAAACAGGGCACTGCTGGGGCGTCTGAGACTTCCTCTTCCTCCCACCTCCTGCTGCTGACGCCACCGCTCCTCGATCAGCTACAGAGGTAGGTATGGAAGTGCTTCCCATCAGGATACCATCGTCGCCAAAACCTTCCATGTCATCTTCCTCTGACAGCTTGTCATTCAAAGGTGGAACAGGAGGTGGGAGGGCTATACGGGGCCGCTCAGGGGCCCAATGGAAGAGCCCTCCATTTGGTGTGGTCCCTCTCCCTGGTTCTCTGATCGTTCTTGGATCTCCATTCTGCCCAGATTTGTGGTGAAACTCGTCTGGTTCTGGGCTGGGTGGCTGGGTGGAAGGCAGGGAGCGGAAGCTGTCGGACGCAGGTGACGGATGCGAAATGGGAGAAGCAGGCGAGGGATTCAGAGCTGATGAGTCGATGTGATGTGACCCAAGTTTTTTCACCCTCTTTCTGTCCGTTTTTCTTCGGGACCCTCTCATTATCCTGCTCTCTTCCTGTGCAATCCTCTCAGCAGCTGTGTGTTGGGCTCTCTGCTGCTCTGCCGTCTCCCCCTCTGCCTCCGCTGTCTCCCCCAGGATGTCTCTGCATGCGTCGGCCACACACTGGATACCCAGAAGCTGAGCCCCTCTCAGCACATCCCTCATCCCAGAGCTGGGGATGGTCAGGGTGGCAGTGTAGGCGAACTCCAGCAGGGCATCAAGGGCATCCGGTGCCACACAGTCCAGCTGGCACACGCTGAAACCTCCTCCACCCTCGCCGCCCCCCTCCTCTGCCCCAAACAGCTGGCGGAAGTAGAGACTGACTGCAGCCATGACTGAGCGGTGGGTCGGGTAGCGTGCCCCGCGAGACGTCAGAGTGAGGTCACAGAGGAGCCCCGCCCTCCTCTGGTCATTCAGGTGGGACAAGAGCTCATTGCTGTGCTCCGGGAAGGGGATCCCAATCAGACCGTCCTCTCCTGGAGACATTGCCACCTGCATGAAGAGGAGAATCAGGTCAGAGGACAGACTGAAATATGTACCTGACACAATCGTTCTTTAATGTCACTAAAATCTGATTATTCTCCTGTGGATTTTGCCAGCTTCACTGAAAGAACAATTCGCTTCCGTAAAGAGCCTTGTGTACACTTAAACGTACCTAAAAATAAATGTTCAATAACGTGACTGACACAAGGAGTTTCTTTCACGTGAGGAACAATTTAAACAAGGCTTAGCAACAACTCTCCCAGTTATCTTCACCCTCCCTTCACCCTATACTCTCTCCCTCCCTCTCCAGATTACTAAATCAGGAGGCAGCGATTTTGGCCAGTGAGATGGGGGTTGGGGCATCAGAGGACGAATGCGATGAGATGACAGAGCCAGCAGGAGAGGCAAACTACAACAGCGAGGAGACGAAGAAATAATCATTAGAGCGGAGAGAGAGAGGGAGAGCACAAGGGATAAAACCAAATGTTCGATAACAGTGACGCGGAAAGAATGCAGGATTATGCAATGTGCTGTAGGTGCTGTAACGAGAGGCAGTAGGTTAATTCCTGTGTGAAACCTTTATAGCATTAGCCGTTTGATTAAAATACCTGGAGAAGAAAGAAGGACTAATGGAGGAGATAGAGAAGAAAGAAATGCAAGCGAGGGAGAGGAAGTGACAAGACTAGAGTGGGTGAAAGGGGGGAGTACCAATGAAAGAATGAGGAAGGAAAATAACACCAAGAGAAGAATGACAACCTTTATGAGGGCTAGATTAAAAGTACATCACTCAAAAACCTGATGTGCAACATATAGGTTATAGCCAGTTACTTGATTTCATTTAGTAAAGACCTCTCTTTGTCTTTTTTAAAAATCTCTACCAGTGAGTTTAAAGGTAACATGTCGCAATGCAAGTCACATAAGGCCAACAAGTTTCTTTATTTCCCTTTGTGAGACATAACGAGGTCTGTGGTAATAAGACCCAACAACACCCTTCTTTGGCTCCCAGAGCTCGCACCTCACCCTGTCCACAGTATACCTGCTCAACAATATCTCGAACACACCTGAGCAGACCAGATTTTCCACAAACAACTCACCCTCCAGATCCCCCCCCACCTCCCTGCCCTTCATATCCCTCCCATAGCAACTGGCAGCCCCCTAGCCATCCAATAACAGTGTTCACACAGTGCCCAGAGGGCTCTGCACAACGACACAGCATCCACCTGACTAACCTGCTCCAAAACACACCTTATTAAACACACAGGAGCACACACACATACACACATTGCGTGCCAGTCTGTGGCCCCCCCCACCCACCATTGTTATAGTTAACCAGTTATGTGACGATCTCGATGCCAGCCCATTTAAAACATGTTTAAATGTACTCCACCCATTCAACAGCAAATAAAAAGTAAAAGTACAACCAGTGGACTAAATTCTTCACAAGAACGTGCCAGCCTTTTTCAAACAGATTAACGTTCCCTTTCTGAGTACCAAGATGCCTCTAACGTTAAACCTACCTTTCCCATCTTCATTGGCATGGGTACAGTCAGCTGGAGGCGAGGCAGCGTGTGTCTCATGGCATCCATCTTTTTGCTCTTTACAACTCTTCTCCCTGTCTCTCCTTCTCGCTCTCTCTCTTTGAAAACCACTTTCTTTCTTCCGACTTCCTTCTACCCTTCAGATGTGTAACTTAAAGGTCTGATCTCGCCGTCAGAAGTCAGGGTTAAGCGTTCATCCTTGGGGATGTCTACCTCTTTCGCACATTCTGACGCTCACTCTCCTTCCTGTTGTATCAAAAAAAGAGGGTGCAAGTGACGAAGGCAGATTCAGAGATACCCCTCCCCCCCCACCATGGTCGCCCACGCGCCCCCCTCGCTCCAAAACCCAACGGCCCATTTTCCGAACACTTTCCGATAAACACGATCTCCTCGTCGACCTCTCCCCGTTCAGAGAGCAGCCAACAGGTAGACGGGGTGTAGTGTATCAAAGGTTACGGCAGGACTGTTGATGATGTAGAACAAACAACCTTCAGAGTTCAGACCACACAATAATTGAACTGGTTTGGCAGGAAGGAAACCGGCACATTCAACCAAAACACCTCAGAAACACCTCTTTTTTTTTCATTCAACCCAATGTCAAAATTGAACAATCATGTAAGAAATCATATTGGCATATGAGTCATATTACACCCAAAAACAAACATTCAGGTAGGTACATTATGAGAGTTTACCCATATTACATCGTACTACAAAGACAAACTGGTGCACAAAGCTCTTCCTTTGACAGCTATGTAAGCTTAAAGGCACTTATTGCTTGTCATTAAATAAAACCAAGGCCTCTATAACAGATAGTTACTTCTATTTTTCAAAACAAAAAGCATTTTCAGAGGCATTATCTCTTCAACTTGAGGCGGCAAGGACGGCATGTGTAGTCGCTGACACAGACGAGTGAGGAAGTTGAGGGGCACATGTTTGCTTTGTCCCTCGCACGCACACACACACACACACACACACACACACACACAGATAAACATATTTTCTTTAACTTTCCACCTCACTAGAACAAGTATATTTTATAGTGGATCAATCACTCGAGACATTTTTCATAATAACACAACTGTAAAGTAATTATCTTTTGGTTTTGGATATTGGGTTGGATGAAAATAGACATCTGAAGACATCAGCGTGTGCTTCGGGGCGTTTTTCACTGTTGTCTTACATGGTAAACGTTATAGTTGGTAAGAAATCACACTGGAAAGTCACCAACTAAGCCTTTGTAGGACAAAGTGTAAATGCATCCCTTGACCTTGCTTGGGCACAGTTTGTCTCATTGTAAGTCGACACGATAACAAACCTCAATGTCATATTTAAGGATCACCATCAAAAGCAATCATTGATTAAATACATCCACAGGGAAACAGGATTTTGGCCTATAATTCTTGGGCACATAAATACACAGTAACCCTGTTTTGCCCAGTTTCTGAATAGGCGTCAATACGCGAAAAATCACGAAAACACAAAAAACAGAAATCTTGAGCAAAGCAGTGCAGTAAAAGCGAGACACAAAGGGGTTTTAGGAGGAGCACACAACAACGCACGTAAAATTTCCGGCACAGGGGAGAGAGAAAAAAAAAAGCATCATGGGTGGTTGGTGGTTCGAGATTGTTATTTTAGGCATATTCCTTAGAACACAGACGTGTTCGGAAAATAGCAAGATTGCAGAGAAGTTGCAATGATTCCCATCAATTTTCTGTCTGTCTGTGAGTCACTTAATACTGACACATCATGACATGCACAACCACTCTCGCACACACACACACACTGTTCATATCCCCCCTTCTCCTTCCTTTTCACCTTGTTTCTGTTTTCTACTGCTAACCAAGGACATGTCTGCATAAGTTGCTGAATCTTGCAACACATTGTAACTAATGTTAAAACAGCCCGCAGGCAGATACCACAAACACACTTTGTCTTGCAAACAAAATAATGATGTTGGCTCACAAGCACGTGTTAAACCATTATCGTAAAAGCATGATTACTGTCATTGTAGGTTTATTCCTGTTAATTAGCGTTCAGTAGCTTACAGTCAAATAACTGATATCACTGTTTGCCTTCAGGTGTGTCATTTATTACCACTGTTAGTCTTTCCAAAACACGTAACCACAAGAAAAACACTCACTGAAAAAGTCATTTATCTCTCAAAAAAAAGTGCCCTCTTGTCGTTTTTTTAATGCATTTAACGCTACAGATGTTATCCTTCCAACAATAGTCGCTTATCTCTTTCTTTGTTTTTTTTGCTCTCACCTCCCACTTCTTTGTCGACGGTGGAGGAATTCAACCTCCTCTGCAACTCTACGGTTTCCTCATCCCTCACTTTCATTATGTGCACACTCTTCCGCTCTCTTAACAACGAGGATTTATTTGTCACAATAAACACTACTGATGACACTTGGAGATTTTTAATCGTGTGTTTATCTTACTGCCGGGCCAAGTGTGGTCAACCTAAAGCTACAACTTCGATCTGACCGTGAAACTGAGAAGAAGAGAAAAAAAATCAAGTGAAATGTGTTCAGAAGGGAACCCACCGAGAATTCATTTGCGTGTAAAGGAAATGGAAACTTAAATCCACCATTACTGTCCACTAAAATGGCTCTGTGTCACTCCTGAAGAAAAAAAAAAAAGAAAAAAGAAAAATCTGTGTGGAGGCCAGGAAAGTGACAGGATTGACCGAACCTGCACACAGAGATTTATTCTTCAGTATAAAAGCAGAATCCGTCGTCTATATCGTGAAATCCCTCTGCACACGCTCGGAGTGTGTGATGACTGGAACTAGAACTGTTGGTATTATTTTTATGGGTCTTATTTTCCGTTAAAGGCTGTAAGTTTTCCCAGTCCACCTCAATTATATCAGGCTCCAGCGCTAAGGGGGAAAATATGACTTTATACTATTCACAGAAAACTGTGGCTGAGAGGGAGAAGGAGAAATGCTTTTATAAATTCTGATGTCAGATGTTTTCCAAAGTGCGTGTACGTGTGTGTGTGTGTGTGTGTGTGTGTGTGTGTGTGTGTGTGTGTGTGTGTGTGTGTGTGTGTGTGTGTGTGTGTGTGTGTTGGTTAATGTGAGCTTGTATGGTCGGTTGCAAGTGTTGTGTTCTCTGTACTTTCGGTACTTAAATAAGTGAAGGAGAAGAATATGGATGGTTCTTTAACAAAGTCGTACATTAAAGCTAAATGTGAAAGAGTAGACGGGTGAAATTATAAAAGCAGACAAGACAAAGTTTTTTTTTATGTCCAAATGTGTCGTTGAAATGCCTGTATGGGTTTTTGAAACACTGCAGCAGCACAAATGCAAAACAAAATAAACTGAAACACTCGCGAGTAAAGCAAGTGAAACACACACACACTCCAACACAGTCACACACACATAATCTCTCTGTTTTCATTCGGATAAAACCCTGCTCTTGAGAGGTTAATGCAACCACAGTATAACAAATCCTGATGCTGAACTACGAGTGCACCAGAAAAAACTGAAAAACAAAGCGGCCAAACACACGGAAAGTAAGATTCAAGGCTCATACCGTTTCTCCTCCACACACTCGTCTTCCTCTCACCACTTCTCTTCTCTGTGTGACAGATTTTAAAAGGGGGTTAAGAAAGACAAAAAAAAGTTTTCAACCTCTTTGTACCTCACTTATTTGGGGTAGCGAGTGGAGCATGTGGTACTGGGACACCTTCTCTGAGGAAGAGTAGGGGAGGAGGAAACGGGGGGGATGAGAAGAGATGAGAGTGCACGCATGTCTGCCAAACCAAAGCTGCACTCAGCCCAGCAGAGCACTCTCTCAGGACTATCTGAGTGCAAAACATTTAAGCAACAAAATACACCCAGAAACACTGGCAACACAGCCAGGACTTCTAATAATTCAGCTCCACCTCTGCCGGGAGATAAAAACACCACCCATCCTGAGCCCCGACTGAACATTTGCATCCCACCAGGAGATATAAAAACAGGGAGAATTTGAATCGGCATTTGAATTTGTCAAAGGCAAGACTTGAGATCTTGATAATTAGAGCGACTGCACCCGGCCATGACTGGACTTAAGGAGGAATTTACTTAAAAAAAGAGAAGTCCAGTGAGCTGACGTTACTCAGCAGAAGTTTGTTCTGTCTTTTATTCAAGCAAGACACTGCAGCCAAGCCCTCCTCTGTCCTTACTGTAACTGGGGCATTATGGTGTGTGTGTGTGTGTGCGTGTGTGCATGTGGACGCATGCGCACATTGTGGTCTTAGAACACATTACATTATTCATTTGGCTGGCAGAGCAGAGGCCCTTATCCCCTCGCCCTACCACACCACAAACACTCCACTGTGAGAGCTATAACAGCAGCCAGTTTGCATGCGAGACCTGAACACCAATGTGAATCTGCTGGAGGATTATCAGCTTATCAGCACATGGGACAAGACATTTGGGTGTACATATAGGCTCTGCCCTGCAACATCCACAACCTTCTAACCTGAAGTGTATATAAAATTGTCTTTTTGCAGAAATGTACCCCTTTTTTGTAAATAAGTGAGAACGGCAACATCGACGTCAAATATCCCAATCGTTTTTAAATAAACTGCTTCAGAATTGTGCTTAAGAATATTTGGGGCATGGCTTTTTCGAGGATATCTGCTCACAAGACAATTTGAAAGAATAGGTCGTCATGTTACTCAAAAGGCGCACTATGTAGTTTTGGGGAAGACTCTTTTAACATAAGAGAAAGATCTTTATTGACTTTTTTTTTTTTTGCCTTAATAAACTAAATAGACTAAATATATGAACTGACCTTAAAGGACGACACAGTTTGATGCTGTTTTACTTTGTTTATATGTGGCGGACCCTGCCACCCGTTCTAGCTTCAAACAGTGTTCTGGGACCTTTTGTTTTTCACTGAGAACAGCTTGTTTATTCAGTTATGGAAAAAATCTATATTTCTGAGTTTGTATTATTACCTCATTAATATTATAAATATTAAAATTCAGTTTGAATTCCTTCTGAGAAACTCAATAATGTCACTTTAAAACGACAGCAGAGAACAATATTTTTTAACTGTTATTTAGCCTTTAAGGAAATGAATTAACAGAATGTATGCCCTAAATTCCAACATGATGTCTTGCATTTTTATTGCGGTATGATATATTGAAATAATTCGCTAGTGTACATGCAGCCCAACATACCATCAACTTTGTTTTTTAATCTTAATATTACAATTAAAGTTATGCAAACTTGAAAACTTCCTGTCAGTGTTGCTCACTAGGCTTGTTTTAACTTTTTCAAGTGAGTCTATGACACTTTTTTTTTTGTAATTCTTTTGTAACAGCTTTTTTACCCAAACCACTCTGAAACTGATGAATCAAGCTCATACCAAAAATGATTTCCCTTTAGAAATGAAAAAAAGAAAAAGGTCTGCGTATTTTGAGAGCTTTATTTTCTCTGAAATGAGTTTAATGTACGACATTTCTGCCAACGTTAAAGAGAGAGGAGGGAGCAACAGGAGCAGGAAGAGAAATCAATCTGAGGTTGGAAAGAGGAAAACGGCACGAGATTTGAGAAGAGACAACAAAAGGAACATGAGGGAGGTATGTTTTCTAAAATCACACATGTTCTTAGAAATCACACAAGAAGACAAGGAGGGTACGGAGGAGGAGAAACACATGAGTGTGAGGGAAGGGGGGAGTGGGTGTCGAGATACTCTGAAAGATAAAGCTCAGGGGAGAGAGAGGGGAGGTTAAGACAGGAAAATCTAGTCCCGGCCTCGAACAATCTGTGTTAGCGAGGAGACATGAAACAAGAGTCGAGAGAGTTAAGTTACAAGGGGAGAGGAAGGGGGGAGACAGAAGAAGAGAAGGGAGAGGAGCAGTGACGGCTAGGAGATAAACAGAGCGCTCGAGCGAGAGGTGAACACATGCACGCAGCCACAGGAAGTAGCAAGAGAGTCCTTGCAGGTGTGTGTGTGTGTGTGTGTATTTGTGTGGGTGTGTGTGCAGATGTCTGAGGGAAGAGATGTGGTAGCAGCCACCTCTATCATTAGCATCACCAAAAGGGAGTTTTGCCTGAAGATGGAGAACACACACAGATGTGAGAGAGACGGCATGCTGACGGAGTGGTTTCACACTTTATTCACCCTCTGTGTTCGCTCTTAATCTGGTCAGCAGTTTCTCAGTCCCCAAACCACTCCACAACCGTGTGTGTGAACACCAGAGCGTCAAGGTGTGTGGGCGAATCACGTACCGCTTGCTGCGTCAATTAATATGCAAGAGCAGGAGAGGAACGTTATTGTAGTGTGCGCGGTTTTAATGACGTCTTTGTGCCTGATGAGCTAATTTGAGTTGATGAAGTTTGAGGAACGTTTCCTCTCAGGGTGCAACACTGCATGTGAAAAACCATAACGAAAACAATGAAAGGGTGAAAAAGTGTCATTACAGTCAAACAGACAGTAATTTATCAACTGTAAGTCAGCGGGGGTGTTTGAACAAGTCGATCTGTACAAGCAGTTGAACCGTGCAGGGGGTTTAACGCGGAATAGAGCATCCGGCGCGGTGACTCGGGTCGAAATCATACTTTTTCTTTTTTATACTGAGAGTAAACAAATTGGATCCATTCTACATGCATATGTTGAGTGAATCATTTCTTAAAGATTAAACTGGAGAATATTTACACCACTGTGCAGCAGAAATGTTCATTTGCATCATGAAAGTCACATTTCAGTCAGACTTTCCGTCGGGGCCAATTTCAGATTCCTTCGAAATCTGTGCTAAAAAACCCCAAAACAGTGACATACCATGTGCATTTTAAAAACACATATTATTTAATTTACAAATATGGAGGCACATTTGTCTCTTTGTTTCATTGGCAGTGAATACTAAAAACAAAACAAAAAAAATAAAGCCACATTCTTATATACACGTGTGTGTATTTTAAGTAAGTAGTTACAAAGCAAAGACGACTAACACACAAACACACACACACACACTACATTTATATTTTTTATGAGTTATTTAAAGAACTACACAATGGTACGCTTGCATATGAACAGCATTTTCATATTATGAATATTTTCTAAAAATCAATAAAATGCGTTGAGTAATTCATAAAACAATAGAAATGTACTCCCACCCATAAACTGTGACGAACATGACGTCATTTTTTTTTCCCTCACAAAATGTACACATTTGTGCTTCGATCTTGGAAAACATAGCAATATAACTAAAGCTTGTTCAAAAGCTTTATGATCACTCAAAATCCCTTTGTGAAACTTAGAATGTAACTATTTATGTATTTGTATACACAACAGTCTCACACAGGAACAGCACAGCTGCAGCTGCAGAATGAATCCAACACTCTACATATTTAATACAACTATTCAAAACGGAGGAATGATTTGTTGCGTAGCCCGAGTGAAAATGGCTTCGACAAAGACAAAATGTGACGCAGATATTGTAAATGTAACAACATCAACAAAAGAAATCAGACTGATTATTTCTAAAGATATTGTGATATGCGATATGATTCACAATTATTGTAAATGATCAATTTGGCATCACAAAATAGGAAAGTAGTAACTGTGAAGTTTGCATAAGCAGCAATTCCAGGTGTGTTGTTAGACATCGCTGCTTCCCAGAGATCCAGAGACGTCTGTATGACGTTGGTCAGTTGTTGTTGGCAGCTTTGCCACGCCTGCATAACACCACGGCATGAAAGCGAGACGTTTCTTTGACAACCGTTATCGGTTTGTTCGGCCACGAGCCTTAACAGTAAGGTTAACCGTTTACTCCCAACGCTAGCAGAGACGTGGACAAACAAAACCGTTATGTCGCGTGCGAACCACCTACTCCCTCTGGCCAACCAAGACAAACAAAACCGTTATGTCGCGTGCGAACCACCTACTCCCTCTGGCCAACCAACCACTGCTGGGTGAACCCGTCACTAACTGTGCGCCGCTTGAGATATTTTTGCGTGGAAGTCGCTACCGACACGTTCTCTGACATCTGGAGAACAAGGTACAAGGGCCAGGGCATCTCTGCAGCATTACAGTACTTCATTACGATGCTGTTCTGTCACACATTTGACCTCTATCATAAAAAAATTGCAGCTTCAGCGATTTGGATATTGCACTTATTGGGATTTCAATAATATCATGATTAATCATGCAGCCCTACAGGCTGCATGAAAGAACAGAATCAGTTTTGGGACGGATGTGTTGGTAAGAACACTTAATATTGTGCACATAGTTCTGTGTCTTGTATTAAGTTAAGTTGCCACATCACTGGGAGGGTCTCAACAGCTGCTGCTCTCCCACACAACTGACCTCTTATTTAAGAGGAAGACATTGCAAAAGCACTGGACAGACACACACACACACACGCACAAAAACACAGTGAGAAAAATGTCGCAAAACTAACTGATCCTGATCAGTTTCCTCTTCCTGTGCTCAGTCAAGATGGTCGACCACTAGAGCAGATGCAGAGATAAATGGAAGACATCCTGACACTGAAATCAGGCACAAACTCTGAGAGAGATTTAACAAGAAGACAAAGAGAAGAAAGAAAATATTCAGAGAAAAGGACAATTAGAGGACATGAGTGGAAGATGTGTCACCTTCCTGACAGTTCAGCTTAACAGCATGGTATCGACACAGGCAGGGGAGGAGACTGTTTTTAGATTTACTGTAACTATCCATGAATTATATCAGAACTTAAGAATAACCTCTGGGCAGTAACTAGTCTTGCGGTCCAGCTGACAAGTGCAACACCCTGTGAGCCAGACAGCTGCGTGCGCGCCAAAACAGCGACACACTGACACGAGGTTAAACTAACTGAGAGCTTCTCATGATGGACGTCTCACAGCAGAATCACGATGATCTCTTTCACCGCGTGGATGTTTGGGGAGCATTTCTCGAGGGGGAGCAGAATCTGATGCATCGTATTTCCTTTCTGAAACAATAACAATGATTGTTTTTCAAATATTAACAAAATAAAAAGTGATTTTACTTTTTCCAAAAGGGATGGGTATGCAAGTGTTTTTGGAATAAAAGCCTCCATTTGCGGCTGGAGTTCCCCTCTGAACATCTCACATGAAAGGGGTCAGTTTCAACAATGACTCCCTTCGCCTGCTCATGTTTGGGTGTTTATTCTCACTTTCCCTGAAGTGTTGTCTCACTGTACCTATTTATGATAACCGCCCGCTCAATGTGCACAGAAACAATTGCACTGTTACTAGAAGAGCTGAATCATGATCACTCCTTCAGCCTGTAGCTTTTTTCTCAAGCTGTTTTTTTTCTCTGTCTTCCGACTCTTTACAAGAAGGAGAAGAGTCACGGCCACCTGCCGATTGGTTAACGCTGGGCGGCGTGGGCTGCGAGTCTGGTGGTCGAGAGCGAGGGAGGGCTGTCAAATGCTACAGAAACTCATGACTGAAAAGAGGAAATGGCAGATAGAGAACTTCCTCTATTGAAACAGATCGAGTGGGGGCAAGACTTAACTGTGGTAGCAGCAGACTGGATTACGGACACCGTGTAGTCACCCCTGTGCCATTATTGCCTCAGTGTGGGGAAGCATCTGCCGTACATGGTAAAAAATGTGGCGTTCGTGCCGAGGTCAGGGGGATACAGTCATGGTATATGTGTGTTTTAAATGAATGAATTACATTTTAAATGAAGGGGACTTCCAATCATAAAACCAATAAGTTCCAGCAAAGAAATAATTGCCATGACCCGATGAAAATATCGACTGAAAAATATTTTTCTTGAGAAGCCGATTCTCTTTTCTTGCATTGGGTGATACACCAGTCTGACTGCAGGTGTGTAGTTTCTACTTTATTTCGCATGAACAAAATTCAACGTGAGAGCAGGGCATTGTGCGATTAGTTAAGATTAGTGTCAGTTGTTTCTTCGGCACGTCGAAGTCCTGAGAAAAAAGCTGCGACACCTTCAAATATTAGGGCCAAAAGAGAGAAACCTTCACAGCTCTCAACTCCCATCCTCCCTCCCCCGTTGTGTCTCTCTCTCCCCACCTTCCTCCCACTCGGTTGGTTTGCATGAAACTGAAAGACCCGTTGCTGAAAAGGGGGAATTTATATGGGCTTACATGTCCTAATTAAAGCATTTCCTGGAACTGTGTGCATGAATTGTATATACATGTGTGTGTGTGTTTGTGCGTCTTTATGTATGCGATGTGTGTGCGTGTGTTTCTCGCCTGACAGACCACTCAAGTTCACTTCCCCTCACCCACCAGTTCACGGACACATGGTTGTCACCAGTCATACCCCAGCCAAAACCAATGTCACATGATCTGTCACAGCAACGTGCCCACCACACACACACACACACACACACACACACACACACAGACACACACACACACAAACAAACTGAAGTTACAGAAAAACTCACACTCGACTCAAATGAAGTGTTAATAACTACATGTAACGTATAATCCGCTGTCATGCTCAAACATGACACTCTATCATTCATATAATTTGTGTTTTCAGAATAGAGTTTAGCAGGAATTTGCCTCGAACGACGATCAGCAGTAATCAGGAAGGGGACAAAGGCAGGTTTCTACTTGTTGTACCGCTGAAATTGCAATGTTTTAATTAACGTATCATTATTACATTTACCTCTATGCTGGAGTGTGTTAAAACACTACAAACAGGGAATCAGGTTCGGTTGGAGCAGCTATTTAGACTTCTGCACATAAATTCTAATCCGGTTTGTCCAGTCAATTTAAAGACTCCAGTGATCTAGACGTTTTTTAGAGCAGGTTGTGTTAGATTTTTATTAAAAGAAAACAGCCCTCTCAGTAAGTTCATGAGAATTTTGAAAAAATTAATATTAAAAATATGTATTCCTTGTTTGATTTGTTGTTGTCATCGTCTGCTGTGTCGTCTAGTTTGAACTCCTAAACCTGGACATACATTTAATTTTTTGAGTCACCGGTTCCCTCTGTTGAGAAAGAGCCCAACTGATAAATTGGTTAGCTGATATTGTTGTCTGGGTTAAGGGACAATATGATTATATTGTGAGAAAAAAATGCTTGGGGTAACTTATTATTATTACTCCCTGTAGAGTTTCAGCGCCCTTCTGCCATGTTGGAAAATAAAGTTTATTTCCATTTCCATTACGTACATACCTATTCATACGTGTTGTGTTCATACAGGGACACATTTTAATTTAATTCCTCAACAAATTATGTAAATGACTGTCAACAGGAAAACATTCGTTCAAAGTCAACTGTCTACACACCCATGTGGTGTTTGTTTAGAATATTTTTGTAGGCAAATTTTTTTTCACTTTTTTTTTTTTTTAAACTGACCTGCTGAGTATGAGGTGCTCATGTGCGGCCAAAATAGTCACATCCTGGAGTTTTGGAGGGAATGTTGTACCAAATTTTGTTTATGTATGTATAGATTCCAAGTAAATAAGAATATTGGCCGATATTTCCTTATCAGAATATGTTTTACTCCCCAAAATTGTTATCAGCTCCAAAAATCCATTATCAGTTGGGCTCTAATTAAAATATGTCAAATATGTAAATGTGCACAAAAGTAATATTGTTTAGTAATTAGTTGTGAGGAAAAAAAAACAACCAAAAAATGTGGTATTTGTTATTTTAGGCTGTGATGTTCCAAAATGTAGTTCATTATGAGTCACAGGAATTATTCCAAAAAGACTGTATAATATCCACCACAGATTTACAAATACATATTTCTTTCCAGCTGTATTTAGATTGCAGGCTGATGATGTTGCTGGCATCGGAGAAACGTGTACTCAGCTAGACAGCCAAGTTTTGCTTTCCATTATACGAACGATCAACAAGGCTTTAAAGCTTCTCAGAAGCAGTGCTGCTCTGTCGTTATTATGTACCAAAAACCTATAAATATCACGAGCCTGTTTTAAAAACAAGAGTTTATTTTTGGCTTCATTCCGGAGCCATCTTTAAAAGCCAATCGCAGTTATTGAGCGGCGGCAGCCAACAAACTACAGGGGAGTTAACTTCCAGGTTGCTTATAAAATATTTAACTGCTTGACCACTTTATTCAGGTCATAATCTTTCTATGGCCGTCCCATTAAAAAAAAACAAAGTCCAGTGGGGTCTGACTGTGGTGTAAACTGTGACAGAGGAGAGAGATGTGGTGGTTCTGGGTGATTTGCATCAGGGGAATTAGTAAAGCTCTTTTTCCTAGGTTAATCCAGTAGCTCATCAGTGTTACTCAGACACAGGGTGGGCTGAAGTCAGCAACCTCAAGTGATCTCAGTCCGTTCTCAATCGCTGAGGAACTGATTCAACATATGTTCATTCATAAATCGGGTGTGTGTGCAGCTTGAGGGGATGAAGGCAGGTTTGTTTTAAAGCTGAATTTTGTCATGTTTTTTTTTATTCATCTGTGCATTTAGTTTGGTTAGAAAATAGCTCTTTATGCTAAATGCTGTTGGGTTTTCAGGATGAAAACACCAGTGACATCATCTCTTTTTCACTTTTACTGCGCGCCAACAGCAACAAGTTAATGGTTTCAGCTTTTACATAGACTCCTGATTTATCTCCGTGCCTGCAGAGGGTGCTTATTAACATAAAATGTACATAGAACTTTAACAATAACGAGCAAGTACTTTTGAAGATTAAAAAAACATTTTGTGACCAATGATCTCAGCACCGTTACACTGTATATGCTTGTTTGAATGGAGCTTGGTCTTGGTTTCCCAAAGGTATCTGAAGACATCAGTATGATTTAAACTGTGGCTGCAACTGACAAGTATTTCCATTACTGATTAAAGGGCAACTCTACCAAAAACATACATTAAAGTTTGTTTACAGGTCTTGGTGGGTACCACTGCATTTGCAAAAAAGTAGTATAAAGCCTTTTGTGGCTCCAGAGGGAGCTCCATGTAATCTGATAAACTGCCTCCAGTGATGTCACTCAGTGGCTGAGTTGCATTGTGGGTAATGACTGCACCAGGTCTCCAAAAGGAAGAAGAAAGTGTGGAATAAAAAAGGCAATATCTCTCACAGTTCTCTCACTTAAGAGTCAGATAGTGTTATAGAAGTGCAGTGCTAGACCAATGGGTTGTTTTTCAAAATCTGGTGCCTACATTACCCACAATGCAATGTAGCAAAATGCTTTATACTACTTTTTCTCGTATGCAGCAGTACTCCTCAAAACCTGTAAACACTAGGGGTGTAACGGCATTTGTATGAGCCGTCACGATACAGGCGTCACGGTTCGGTGCACACAGTCATACGACAAATACGTCTGAGTGAGTTTTTAAAAAAGTTGCATCCTCACTTTTTTTCAGGTGGCAGTAATGAGCCTAAAAGCTGCCAGAAACAGTCATTACAGAAGAAGAAGCAGTAGTTACAAAAAAGGACGAAGAAGGAAAGTGATGGAAAGTGTATAGTTGGAGGAGCCGTCGGCTTCATTTAAAGTGAATCTCTCGCCAAGATGCAATCTAGGCTTTCTTTGTGAATGTATATGAGTGAAATTTTCGTGTAAAAGCATAATTACGACAAAAGAGGTACTTTTAAGATTGACCGTATTTCCGTTTTCGGCTCAAACTCATTTTCAATGGGAGTGCATGGGGCACTTTTACGCTAGCATTAAAATCACTATTTTTAAAACAGTGAGAAGGCTCGACACAACATGAAACTTTGCTCGTAGTATCACCAGGGTCTTAAAGTGCCTCTTTTTTTAAATGATGCTTTTACACGAAAGTTTGACTCATATACATTCACAAAAAAAGCCTAGGTTGCATTTTGGCGAAAGTTTTACTTTAACAGAATGAGAACCCTCCTAATACATTTCTTGTTTTGTTTCAATGTTTTATTCTATTTATGTTTTACTTTTATAACAGGAGATGTTTTTTTATTTTGCAGTCAATTGGTGTCTGTTCAAAATAAATGAAAAAAAGCTAGTTTTTTTACACGCTTTTTTTTTCCTGTTGTACCAAACCCATAATGAACCATGACCTCCATACCGAGGTACGTACCGAACCGTGACTTGTGTGTGCCGTTACACTCCTAGTAAACACACTTTAAAGTTATCCTTAAATCTGCCAGTTACTTTCACAATTAATCATTTGGTGTATAAAATGTCGAAAGATTGTGAAAAATGCCTCTCATCAAAAAATGACGTCCTCAAACTGCTTGTCCAAAACCCAAAGACTCTTCATTTACGATCATAAATGACAAGAGAAGCAGGTTTAGAACTTAGAACCAGAAAATGTTTGACATTTTTCAAAAAGGCATTCAAAAAGAAAAAATTTCTATTCAACTTACAAAATAGTCAGCAATAATTGACTGCAGCTTTCCCAAACGGACAAACTGATGCTCACGTTATCTTCAGGCAGCGACTGGCTGGCTGCAGAGGCGACAGAGTACTGCAGGCAGGGTTTGAACTTTTCTCTCACAAAGTCTTACAGCATTTTTCACACGACTACTCTCATGTTTAACCACCTGTAATATCATATGTGATTGTGAAAGTCACAAAGTGTGTCTGAGAGTGTGTACCATTGTCTCTACTTGTACAATTAATCACGTCCTCCTTTTGCTCCACCTTTGAGCAGCTTTGCCTTGACATGTATTACAACATCACTTAGTGCCAGTAACCTCGTTAGGGGGATAATGGACCCTTCAGATTATCTTGAAAGAGAGAGGGACCGATGTTGGGATTTAGGGTTGGACAATGTGATTCTTACCTCCAGTCCATAAACCCAGGAGAAGATGGCTGCCTGCTTCTTTCTGCCTCCCACTCGTCTCTCTCCTCTTTAGTTTCCTTGCTCAGAGGTCAGCAGAGGTCATACACCTGAGGGAAAACAAAGGAACAGAAGTGTGAAAAAATAACCTGGTTTAATTTGAGCATTATTCATCCCAAAGGGGGGGTGGGGGGGGGGCTCTGAGTCAAACATTCACCAAGCATGGGACCAAAGATGGGGGGACGTGATGAGCTGGTATCAAGAAAATGAAAAACAAAGTGCTGAGTAATTGAGGCACACGTCGTATTTTCTTGTGTGAAAGAGGTTAGAGCTTGTGGATAATCACACACACCCACGGGCCATCACATGATGCAGCAGATGTGATTCGGGTGGAGTGGGGGGGTTCTTATAAAAGAAAGACAGAAACCGACCGCTTCCTACTTTGACTTCTTCAGAAAAGAAGTTCTCCAACAGTCAGTGATGGCTGGGAAAGCCCACACACACACACACGCACGCACACACAGTCTGAGATGCATGTGATTAACACCATACTGTACAGAAGTGATGGCATTCTGATGATTTCGACAGCTGATGACGGGTCATGGGGTGGGAGTGTGTCTGAACTAAGGCTGCGACTAATGATCATCTTAATGAGTGATTCATCTGTCAACCATTCTCTCGATCAATCGATCAGTTGTTCGGGCTATAAAATGTTTGAAAATGGTGAAAAACGCTGTTTTCCCGAAGGCCAAGAAGATGTCCTCAATTGTATTGTTTTGTCCACAGCCCAAAAATATTCAGCTTAATGTCATGAAGGATTAAAGAAACCAGAAGATATTTTACAGGCTGAAATCAGGGAATTTGAACATTTTCGTTTTGGTAACTAGAGTGCCTAACTCCGCCAAGTTCCCTTTAATTCAATCAAGCCTAATCCAATATAAAATAAAACATATTCAAATCTGCTAGATTGCAATTTTTATTTGGATCCAAATCAAACTGTAATCACTCACAGATATCAGCCACCTAAATACGGCTGATCCATCCGTTATCACCCTGAGAAATTAGCGAAAATGTCGAACACCCCATCTCGCAGGGATGGGGTGTTCGACACCCGAGGTGTTGAAAAAAGTGAGAAAAAACTTCTGGATCCACACCAAAAGTTAACGGCGTCTATTCTAGGGCTGAGACACATCCTCCACCAAAGTTTCGTGGAAATCCGTTAAGTAGTTTTTGTGTAATCCTGCTGACAACCAACTGACCAACCACAAAACAAACATCAGCGAAAACACATCCTCCTTGGTGAGGGTAGAAATGACTCAAAATGCTTAATCGATTATCAGAATAGTTGACAATATCGCTGAATCAACTTTAGTCTGGACTGCAAACTCAAATATATAAAGTGTCAGGTAGAAAAACACAAATACGAGCTATTAGAGGAGGGCCTGCAGAAAGCAGAGCAGGCTGCAGGTCACATCAGGACGGCAGGAACGACGGATGAAGCACAGATGTCCAATTACGTTGCAGACAAAGTCAAAGCAAAACAGAGCTGGCACTAAGAATTTATTTCAAAACCCTGATGGCTCTTCCATGTGTGCGGGGAGCCGTCGTTAGAAAAGCGTCCACTCACATGACGACACAGAAGAAAACAAAACAAAAAAAAAAGGCTCTCCCCAAACTTTCCTTCCCCTCGCAGACAGAGGCCTGTAGACGGTGTGTCGGCCCCTCGAGAGAACAGACAGGTGAGCCAAGAAGAAAACCTGCGACAACACCTGAGCCTGGAGGGCATAAGGCATTAACTGCCTGCATGGACGGCTAAAGATTTAACCAAACAGGCTGTGCCCAAGACAGGGAAACCAAACCCAAGCCAGTTGAGCTAGTTAGGCCGGTCTGTCAGAGGGGCGAGTCAGCAACACATCTAATGACACACACACACACACTCACACACATACAGACACAAAAGCCCACTGGCATGACAGCCCTCCCCACCCATGAGGTAGGCAGCAGCCTGAACCTAACATTACAGCCTGAGCACATCCTATTGTAACACAGGGGAGTGATGGGATTAACATAAAACACTGGGTGCGCCATGGAGAGGATGATGATGGTGATAATGATGACTAACAGACCACTGAAGGGGGGGATCGGATCCGACACTGCTCCTCTGCGTGCCCACGAGCAGCGCAGAGGCAGGTGATGTGCGTGAGAGCAGGTTGGGTTTTGGATGTCAGCCGGTGTTCTCGGCTATAATTAGCAGCCGAGTGTCCAGAAATGTACCCGCCGACCCCGCTGCCTCCCTCCGCCTCTCCGCCTCCGTCTCACCTGGCGGCCGCGCAAAGACGCACAGATCGGAACAGAGGCTGCAGCACCTGAGACGCACATGCCATTAAAGTAAAAATAAAAGGGTTCGATTAAAGCGTTAAAGTAGGGACTACATGTCGACGGGAGTTACCGAATACCCGTGACGTGGATTGTCCTCCTGTGACCCCGATCAGAACCGTGGAGGGAGGAGGAGGAGGAGGAGGGAGGGCGGAGGAGGAGGGAGGCTATAGGTTGAGACAAGCCGGTGCTGTCATGGCACAAACAGACAGTGTCGCCTAAAGAACATTGAACCTACAGGTGTGTTATAGTTTTCGGTGAAACGCACGAGAGTGTGGTGAAGCAGGTTACCTGAGTGCCGGTGTGTCACCTGTTCAGACTCGTCGCCTCCCACCTGACCGGCCTCCACACTTCCTGGATTATTCCGTCCCACCCTGCCGACTTCTTCTTCTACTTCTTCTACTTCTTGTTCTTTTTTTTATCGTCCCTGCTCGTGTCTCTTCTTCTCCTCCAGGGGGTCGCACCGCCGCTGCCGTCCTGTCAAGCTCGACCTTCCTGGAGGTTTTTCTCCGGGTCGTCCTCTCTCCTCTCCCGTCCTGTCCTCTCTGTGCAGACCGCGGGCTCTCTGCGCTGCTCTGACCCCCCTGTGCGCTGCTGCCTCCGCCGGCCCACTCTGACTCCCTGCTCCTTCTTTCTGAGAACCAGGAAGCGGCTTGCCCTACTTACACCCAGTCGCGGATTGGCTCTGGCAGGGCTGGAGAAGAGACCGCCGGGGTGGGCAGGGCACATGGGGGGGAGGGAGGGCGGGATGGGAGGGGGTCCGGCTCTGGTGCGATAGGCCAGCGGCGGTGTCTGTCGCGGCGGGAGGCGAGAGGTGGGCCGGTTTGGAGACCCCGCTCCTCCTCCTCCGCCTCCTCCTCCTCCTCCTCTCCTTCGGGCATCATAGCATAGGTGGGTTGAGCACAGCAGCGGGCAGCGAAAGAGGATTGAGGCATATCTGCTTATGCCTGTCAGATGTAAAGGCATTTTCAGACAAATAGCGTCTCCCTCCCCTCCTTCTGTCATGACTCAGCAGTATTTTTTTCCCCAGTGGAGCCAGAGGTGACCACGGATGTTGAGGTGGATGAGAGCCAGCTCCGGACAGGTGCCACACGATTAAACGGAACATATTGAGATAAAAATGAAACTCTTTTTTTCTTTCTTTCTTTTTTTTCACATGACTTTTTAGTGAAGCGGTGAGTCAGTCAAGAGAGATGAACATAAACGAGTCAGCTGAAGTGCAAAAAAAAAAAAAAAGAAAGAAAGGGAGAAAGAAAGAAACACAGAAGCCTTTTGTGAACACTTTTTTCCGAGCTATATTTTTGTGAACAGAAGCCTCATTTCGCTGCAAACACTTTCGTTTGAAGTGGTTACGACTATGGGAATCACCTCGGTTTGAGTCTCAGAGTCTGAACCCCGTCCTCCGTCTGCTGCAGCTCCAGGAGTGTGTGTCGGTGGGCTCAGATGTGAGGCTGCAGGAAGTCTCTATATATAATGCTGCGGTGAGCCCTGCCAGCCCACCCTCTGCCTCCCCTCTAACCTTAAATCTGTGCTCGCTCTGCGGTTGTGGCACCGCTCAAAGAGTCAAAAAAGCTTACATGTGCACCATATTTTCCATTAAAGTAAAATGTCACTGATTTTCTGTTTTAAAGCACGTGGTTCCCAACCCAGGGGGTCGAGGCACCCGTCAGGGGTCACGAGATAGACCCGAGGTGTCACGAGATGATTCACAAGAAACGGAAAGTGCAGCTGCGACACAAATTATGAAAACATATAAAAACTTGTATGAAAAGGCAACATCAGGTACTGGTTGAAATGGCGGTGCGATATTCAAACTGGATGGAAGCCCCATTTTTTTTTCTTTTTTTCTTTTTTTTGCCAGTTAAAAAAAATTAAGATGGAAACTAAGTTTAATGAAAGAAAATATTCCCATGGTGAGTCATAATGATGAAATAACGAGTGGAAATTGTGAGATAAAAGTCATCATTATGAGATAAGAAGTCGAAACTATGAGATACAAAGTCAAAATTGTTAGATAAAGTCATAATTATGAGATTTAAAATCAAAAGTATGACTTGAAAAGTTAAAGTTATGAGGTAAAAAGTCACTCTCGGGGGTCACAAGGTTGTTTGTTGGTTTGGTATTTGCTCTTTGGCTTTTATTGTGGGCTCCCCAGGCACCTTGCATGAAAAGGCAACAACGCATATTAGTTGAAATGATACTACCATGCAACCTGTATGGAAGCCAATTTCGGGCCAGAGAAAAGAAAAACGGGTTGGAAACTAAGATGGATGAAAAAAATATTCCCATGATGAGTCCAAACTATGAGACTTTTAATGTAAATTATGAGATAAAAGGACTGTTATAAGATAAGAAGTCGAAAATATGAGATTCAAAGTCAAAATTATGACTTTAAAAGGTAAAATTATGAGTCACCCTCAGGTCTCACAAGAGAGATCTGAGGGGTCACGTTATGATTAACAAGAAAAGGAGTGCAGCTGCAACACAAATTATGATTTTTTTTTTCTTTTATTGTGAAATTCTGGATGCTTTTATCTCTCCAGGCACCTAAAACTTGTATGAAAAGGCAACATCACGTTTTGGTTGAAGTGTGAGTACAATATGCAACCTGTATGGAAGCCCATTTCTGCCAGTTAAAGAAAGAAATTGATGAAAAAGTCAAAATTGTGATATAGAAAGTATTTCTACACATTGGTATTTGTACTTTCACTTAAGTAAAATATGTGAGCCTTTCTTCCACCGCTGCCTGTGGCAAGAGGTCATGAACAGACATTACACAGCTCCAAAGGTTGCGTCCTGTAAATAGTAATGGAATGCTATTAAGTGCATTTACTCAGGTATGGTACTTAAGTACTTGCACTTTACCTGAATATGTCCATGTTCTGCAACTTTATACTCCTCGACATTTTGGAGACAAATATTGCACTTTTTACTCCACTACTTGTATTTGACAATTTTAGTTACTAGTTCCTTAAAAGATTTATCTGTTAATCAGATTCAAAAAAGAGTATTCCCATTATCACAAAAATGCTAAATATTTGATGCATGAATCGACCATGACACTAACTGGACAACCTACAGTGTTATGTATCACAATATCTTTACTTTTACTCAATTATGACTTTTGGGTGTTTTTTACAACACCTACCACAAAGCATTAGACGGAGAGACCCATCAGTCCGTTGTTGGATGAATGAATTGAGGATTGTGTAAAATGGAAACACACACAGATTTATGATGTTACTTTATACTGCAAAGAAGAGGAATCAAATACTCATATTTGGGAATTTTTAGCCCCTGAAGCTTTTGTCCAGTGTGGTTGTTTCCAGTGTAGCCTCAGTAAAGACTTCCCTCTGAGTCTATTTCAGAGCCAGAATGACAGACAGCTCTACAGACCTGTTTATCCCCCACCTCTATTCATGGCAGGTAATCCAGGCCTGCCATCATTAACCTCATTCACACTATCTGCTTGCGCCACAGTGGCCTCTCCTTTTCATAATAAGATTCCCCATCATTTAAACGGCCTCCTGTTCTCTCATGTGATTGCACTGATGCATACTTAAGCAATATTAATTGTGCAATTGTGAAAAGATGCTCCTTCTTCCTGCTGTGTTGATGTGATTATTGAAGTGTCACCGCCATCTAGTGGTCACTGACAGCCAACAGGCCTGAGACTCTACAAAGCTCTTGGTGCACTTCGGAAATGTTGAACCAAGGCTAGAAATGATCATGTTGCCCGACATGGCGCAGCTCTCTACTTCTTTACAACCTCACTTCCCTCCCCAGTTATAAATGTCTGTATAATTCACAGAAAGCGTTGCAGAAAAAACCCTCAAATATTTACAGAGAGGCAATTATCCTTTTACTGACAAATGTATGCTACTTTATGAGACCTAGGAGGGCTTTTCAAACAGTGTGCAAAAATTAACAAGTGTAAATGCAATATGTTAATGCCTCTTAACTCATCGAGGTGAAAATTACTCTCTCGTCGCCGCCTACATGGGCTGGAGGGCTGTTGAAAACCACTTGGATTTTAATGAGGGAGGAGAGGTAAAATAAATGTGTCTGAGCGAGAGGAAGTTAAAGGAAGGGAAGGGGAGGCAGGTGAATCAGTGAGACGGTAATCTGCCCACATGAAAGCGGATATTCATTTAGTTCTTCCACTCCAGAGCGCGAGAGATTTAGGTGTCCCCACATTCACGAGCTTAACCTTGGATGTGAGTGTGTCTGCCCTCTGCTGAGAGGTGCAGGATTAGGGTTGGGGATCCAGGAGCAGAAGAGGAGCCGGGAGAGAAGCAGTAGAAACTGTTGTTGAACATTCAACTTGTCGCTCATGCAAGAAGTTATTTGAACACACAACAGCGTTGGAGCTGAGTCACCAAACCTCTCGAGTCCCAAATCCTCGGAGATAACGAATGAGTCCAAAGCTGAGTCATTGGGGTCATGTCCAAGGCGAGTCTCAAGTGAGGGAACAGGTCCTCCTCCACAGAGTACAGGAGCCCAG
>CAEMYA010000130.1:6336868-6435405 GCA_903131615.1 Diplodus sargus
TTTTTTTTTACACTTTGAGAAGCGAATGATTTGGCAGAGAGTTGGCGAACTGATCCGAAATAGAATATTTCGCAGAGGACAAAATATCCTGACTTTGAGACTCTAGTATAAGTCAAGCACCATAAATCCTACAAATCCAACAATACACCTGGAAGTGTCTTTTAATTAGAGCCATCCCTGCCTGGTAATTGCCCTCATCTTTCAAACTCTAGCTCACCAGGCTACTGCAATAACCCTAAAAAACATTAAACCGCTGTTTTTATAGTCTGAGTCATATTCTCCATATCTCTGCGGAGTGGCCCTTTAAAGGACAATTCTGGCAGATTTAGGCGTGCAAACACTCTTCAGACATGATAGTCTCTCTCCTCACCATCCTTTATTTCAGTTAATCCTGTAACATCTGATATCCTCATATATATTCTTATGTTAAATGATTCCCATATATAGTCTCATGTTTGTGACAGTATAAAAACTCTGGTAAAAAAAATACCATGGCAACATAAAGAACGTCTTTAATCTGTCCTAACAAATGAGGCAGGACAGAATTGAATTGAGACGGAGAGACAGACAGAGAGCGCTGAAAATGCTCAGTAACCTTGAGTTGCCTCATCAATCTGTATCTCATGCCGGAGGGTATTACCGGGTGACGTATGGTTTTTCGCATAGAAATACGGGAAATCAGTCACATAACTGGGACGTTGCAAGTGATTAAAGTATGACAGAAGAGGCGATGCAATCATCTGGAGATGATTCCTGTCATCTTTGTGTCTTCCTCTTCCTAATCCCTCTATCCATCACCTTAACTACATATGAATGACTCGCTTCTTCCTCTCTGTACACACACACACACACACACACACACACACACACACACACACACACACACACACACACACACTCTCTCTCGGAGAAAGTCTACTCAAAGCTCTGTGGTCGATCGCTATTGAGTGCTAATTTAGTAACACAACCTCATGGTGTGACGCTACTGCTAGACTGATGAAGATTAAGTATGAGTCATCACTCTGCTACACACACACACACACACACACACACTCACACTCCTCTTTGACTTTGCCACTTATACTGACAGATGTATCACTTCATAATCACTGGCAATAAATACAGGGATTATTCACAGCAACACAGACACAGCGGTTCTGTAGCTGCTGAGATGAGGCCAAAGATTTTATTGCTGACCTTGAGGACACCATTTGTTAACTCTGATCACAGGGAACAATTTCTGTAAATCACATCAAACCATCCTGTGGCTGTCAGTTCTATTCATATACAAAATATTATCCTAACTCCGGCTCTTTATTTCATGTTCTGATGGATGACAAGACCAGACAGAGCTTCCTAAACGGCAAAATGTGATGACGCATAGACATTTCTCTTGCTGTTGTACTACAGCTAAATTAACAGTTTGTTTAAGGATAAGTTCGCCCAAAAAGGAAATTTCACTAAAAATCTACTCACCCTCAGTTTTGTAATCCACAAAAGCTTCACGGCAAAACAGTGTCTCTTAAAACAGATGAAGTAGTTGGGAACTTGTTTTAAAAGAACCATCAAATGGATCAGTACAATAAAATACAAGTCTCTGGAAGCCCCAAGATCCCAAATTGATTGGAAAAGACGTTATTTATACCCTTGACGCAAAGGTCAAGCTGGTGCACCCTCTTCAGACGGCTGCTTGCTAAGGCTTTTAGATCAGCAGCTACAGTGCAAATTTTCATCCAAATCAGTTTGGGATCTCATGGCGTCTCCTCCCCATCTCCTTCAGCTGTTTTGGGGAACACTGCCACGCTGTTTTGCTGTGAAACTTCAGAAATGTTTTGCGGAATTGTTACAACCAGGGCCAAGGAGAAACCCTGTGGGGCAACATGGAAAGGAGACTCACTCCTCCCATCTCCCTAGCACCAACCAACAGCAAGATATTTTAAAGGCTTTATTTGATACACTATGTTGCCAGATTATTTACTCACCCATCCAAATAATTCAAATCATGTGTTCCAATCACTTCCATGGCCACGGGTGTATAAAAGCAAGCACCTAGGCATGCAGACTGTTTCTAAATTTGTGACAGAATGGGTCGCTTTCAGGAACCCAGTGAAATCCAGCATGGTACTGTGATACGATGCCACCTGTGCAACAAGTCCAGTCGTGAAATGTCCTCGCTCTGAAATATTCCACAGTCAACTGTCAGTGGTATTATAACAAAGTAGAAGTGATTGGGAACAAAAGCAACTTAGCCACGAAGTGGTAGGCCGCGTAAAATGACGGAGCGGGGTCGGCGGATGCTGAGGCGCATAGTGCGCAGAGGTCGCCAACTTTTTGCAAAGTCAATCGCTACAAACCTCCAAACTTCATGTGTCCTTCAGATTAGCTCATGAACAGTGCGTAGAGAGCTTCATGGAATGGCTTTCCATGGCCGAGCAGCTGCATCCAAGCCATACATCAACAGGTGCAGTGCAAAGCGTCAGATGCAGTGGTGTAAACCACACCACCACTGGACTCTAGAGCAGTGGAGACGTGTTCTCTGGAGTGACGAATTGCGATTCTCCACCTGGCAATCTGATGGACGAGTCTGGGTTTGGCGGTTGCCAGGAGAAAGGTACTTGTCTGACTGCATTGTGCCAAGTGAAAGTTTGGTGGAGGGGGGATTATGATGTGGGGTTGTTTTTCAGGAGCTGGGCTTGGTCACTTAGTTCCAGCGAAAGGAACTCTAAATGCTTCAGCATACCATGAGATGTTGGACAATTCCATGCTCCCAACTTTGTGGGAACAATTTGGGGATGGCCCCTTCCTGTTCCAACATGACTGTGCCCCAGTGCAAAAAGCAAGGTCCATAAAGACATGTGTGTGGATGAACTTGACTGGCCTGCACAGAGTCCTCACCTCAACTTAGAGCGGAGACTGAGAGCCAGGCCTTCCCGTCTAATATCAGTGTGTGACCCCACAAATGCACGTCTGGAAGAATGGTCCCATGAACCAAATAAATTCCCATGAACACGCTCCTAAACCTTGTGGAAAGCCTTCCCAGAAGAGTTGAAGCTGTTATAGCTGCAAAGGATGGACCGACGTCACATTAAACCCTATGGATTAAGAATGGGATGTCACTTCATTTCATATGCGAGTCAAGGCAGGTGAGCGAACACTTAGTGAATATAGTGTATCTGAACACAAAAAGATGAGCTGGCAGTCTGGCTGGATGCAGCCACACTGGGAGGGGATTGCCTTTAAACTACAGCATGGAGGCTGGAACCAATCAGCTCCCTGGGACAACCTGCACACTCGGGCATCGTTCAGTCAATCAGCCAAACTCACCTGCGGCCAATCACTCTCACACACTCACATGCAGGTAACACAGAGAGATCAGAGAAAAGCACATTGATTGGTAGAAGACAGAAGTGTTAATACGAACTGCAGGGTCGTAGCAGGAATACAAAACTTCACCTGACTTTACATCGGTATGGAGGCGAGTAGATGATGACATTTTTTGGGTGAACTTGCAATTAGTTGATCAACAGAGAGCTCATCTGCAACAGTTTTGATAAGGGATCAATAACTTTGAATTGCCAAAAATAAAAAAATAAAAAATAAAAAAACTTTGCTGGTTTCCACATAGACTGAAGACCATTTCATTTTATGGACTAAACTGATTATTCGATCAGTCTAGAAAAGAATCAGCAGATTTATCAGTAATAAAAAAAATTGTATTTTACTTTTTTACATTTTAGAGTTACTTGTACTTTATGTTAATATATTACTTGCACTTATAATTACAGTATGTTACGTTAAAGAGGTTTTTTTTCTAGTTGCAGTTTAATATTTTACATAGAAAACATTAAATCAGTCAAATATCCAACCCTTTTGACTGATAAAAATGAGGTGTGTGTTGGGCCCTCGGTCACATTTCAGATGAGTTCCAAAATAAAGACACATTTCTCCTCTAAACTTTCAAACTGTTTTTTAAATGCACGGCCCCAACATGATTTGATTTTAGAGTTATTTTCATAAAGGATAGTCAGTAAAATTTTTTTTACAAATTCCTGTAGCAGGACTTTTTTCCTCCCCAATAACTGTTTAACTAAACTATGTAACTGTATAAAACTTAGATAAAATGAGCTCCACCTTCAGATACAACAGTAAAATGCTATGTATGCACTGATGCAACAGTAGAAGCAATATAATGTCAAATATAATGATATAACAATGACAGTGGCCTTTTTTCTACACTACTTTTACTTTTATAGGTCAAAACAAATTGAAAACTAAAGTAGTGGAAGAATGAGACTCAAAATTCTATGATTATTTTCCTTTTAAAGATATATTTCTGCATTAAATTGTCTATAAACAACCAGATGTTTTGTTGAGTTGTGTGCTTACATTATCCCAAGTGTTTCCTACAATGTCCATCCCAGAGAAATCCATAATTTTAATGGCCTGTTCATTTGGCTGCCTGTCACTACATCCATATTTCAGAGACTGAGGAAGGAATGTGACCCGGTCAGTGTGACTCCACGTTACTGTGAGTAAAGCTTGAATACATTTCTGCTGTCAGATAGATTTGCATCTTTAATGGTCGTTATTTAACAGTGAAGACAACAACTCCCATGATCCTGCGCTACTTCATGACATCATCACACTATGTCTTTTGTTGTCTTTGTTGTGAGAGGCCGCTAGGAGCAGAAAATACATACTGTGCATTTAAGCAGCACTTCAAATGAAATGACTCGGCTTGTAATGGTTGTGCTTTTACTTAACATCTGCGTACCCGCCTCCGCTGCCCTATAAACTGCCGCACATGATCCTCCAGGAGACAATAACCTATATATATTTGTTCTCCCCACCTGTCTGTAACACAGACAGTGCTTTGCATCTGAAATCCTTTCAGATGGCGTGCACAGATTTAAATGATCGATAGCATGCAGCGATGATGTTTTAAGCTTGCGTAGTAACTCAATAGATGACACTGAACACGTCACTGCACATTCATCAGCTTCTGTGTGCCAGATTCCGCTGTGGTCGGTGGCAGCCGGGTGGAGCTCAAAGGAAAGAGAACAACCAAACAGACAAGAGAAGACATCAGATCCAAACTGAGAACGATGTGAAGGTTTGTCTTGTTGGGCTAAATACCTGACGAGGCCTGGCTTCTGATCTCCTAGGTGTGGACTGACGCAGCACTGGGTAGTGTGTGTTTCATGCAGGTATACATGCACGCGCACTAATGTGTATGCACAGTGCACACACACACACTCATGCAGAGAGATAGGAATTGCAAATGCAATCAAAGCTTCTCCTCAGCCTCATCAGTATGCCATTTTGAACATGAACAGGTGCCGGAGGAGAACTGACCTGCATCTACCTGCTCAGCTGTTGTCAAACCAAACACTAATTCTACTGTAATTGAGGCCAAGTGTCTCCGGAGCGTCTTCTGATTGGCTCCCTGTTCGCGGACGGCCAGATGTCACTTCTGAGCAAGTTACCTCCCATCATTCTGTCGCTCAGACAGACGAACCGGCACAACAGCGAACCGCTTATTATATAATGAATCTCCGTGGCTATATGTGCAATGCCACCAACCATGCTTCATCCGTGTTGACAGCCAGTTTTCATCCCCTCATCTCCACTTTGCACGCCTCTCTGAGAATCATCATCACCTCTCCCACCTCTCGTTACGTATTCTTATAGGTGCAGCAGCAACACATCTTTTCATAATGAGGTGGAGGGCGAGAGGGCTTATCAGTAGACTCAATAAAAAGGGACCACACACACACACACATACACACACACACACACACACACAAACACACACGCATGCAAGCACACACAGGCTCTTGTGGTCAAGGTCGATCCTGGGGAATAAAGGGGCTTTGAAAGTAATTTGTCTGTCCTTCTCTCCCTCACAAACTTCCCCTTCAGACTACAGGTACTTAACGGAAAAAAGTTAGATGACTGAATTATGCATTGCGCACACTCAACTTGCATAATTCAAGGAAGACATACATAATTGATCCTAATCCAATTGTGATTCTCAGACAGGATAATTAGACATCATTAGATATCTTGCATGAATATCAATAAAGCGCAGGAGGACGGGGCGGCAGTTATTCCATTCACATCCATCCACACCTCCTCATCCAGCCCTCCCTCCTCCTCCTCCTCCTCCTCCTCCTCCACCCCTCACTGACCTCATTCACCGTATCTCCTGCGAGCATAAGCAGCGCTCGTGAGTGGTCATCAAATTGACAGACAATACTAAACGAGTCTGCAAGTGTGTGTGTGTGTGCGTGTCTGTGTGGCTGATGAGACAAAAGTGGGCCAGGAGCCTTGGGGATCAAGTCATCCATTGTTGCTGCAGTGTGACTGGAGATGATGAATGCTGCAAGAAGCGTGTTTGTCCAAGAATGCTGGGCATGCCTGTCTGTAAATATTGTGACACATTGAAAGTATTCTGCGCTCACCCCCATTCAGAGAAAAACTAAAGCCAGAGACACGTTAACAGAAGTTACTACAAGGTGTGTCGTGGCTCGGAGCCACCAGCAGGGAGTGCTGTGCTGGGTTCATCCACTGTTCACACCAAAACACACTTAACATTTTACCTAATTGACATGGAAGGCGTCTCCTGCTGCCTGAACACCTCTTGGCTAAATCTGTCCTCTTAATTTGCATCTCCTCACCTCTGCCCCTCTCTAAATGTGAAATGATTCCGTCTGAAAACTAGCAGACTGCAATTAGTATTTATCTGCCACCATTTTTTTTTTTTTACAAACAGAGATCTGCAATCACTGCATGGTGTCTCTCCTGGAGGCCTCGTCACCTACACACTGCCCTTTCCATAAACACCTCTCCCTCTGGGTTCAGCGTTCCTCCAAGGACATTTCTTCCACTCCCCTGTTATCATTCTGTCTTTTAGCCTTTCTCCCTCCAGAGACATCCCCTCCAACCCCCCCATACATTTCTATTGTGCGCCTAGTAATATATATTTAGCCTCCTGCATGCCTCTCTCTCCTCCCAGTTGTCCTCCTCCCCATTTCCCGTGTTGGTGCCCGAAGCAGCAGCTGAATGTATGATCTGTTTGTCTTGCCCTGTCCCTTCCTCCTCCTTAAGTGTCCATCATTGTGCTTCAAGTGTGCTCACAGAAGTGAGCACGCTCCCAACTTGCTTTGATCCTCATTTCCACCAAAAGGACAGTGTGTCTTTAATGTGCTACAAGTGGCTTTTATTTTACAAACCGAGTGTGTGTGTGTGTGTGTGTGTGTGTGTGTGTGTGTGTGTGTGTGTGGGTGGGTGTGTGTGTAGTGACTCCATACCTGAAGTCACTGTAGGGGTGTATGATCCACGCCCCGGCTGATTTCAGTCTTTCCTGCTCCAGCGCCACAGCCTTGTGGGATCCAAACATCCTCAGGCTGAACTTGTTGACCCCCGGCTGCAGCATGGCCCCAAACTGTCTCTGGATGAAGGTGCTCTGGTTGGAGGTGCTGTAGTCCTCCCCGTCCAGCCCCATGCCGAACCCGCCCAGTCCGGACTGACCCATCATCTCAGGCGTCCCTGCGGTGGTGTTGCAGGCCGTGGTGGTGGTGGTCTCCAGGCCGGTGGCCACCACCATCACTCCAGTCCCAGTGGAGGAGGTGGAGGTCAGGGCAGCGCGGGATGCGGCGAAGCCCACTGAGCGCGGAGGAGCCGGGTGGGCTGTTGAGGAGGGCGGAGGAGGCGGCAGGGGCACTGGGGTGGTTGGGGTGCCCGCCGTGCGGAAGGGGAGTCCGTCCCTGGTGGAGGAGCTCATGATGGAGAGGCGGCGGCCGCGCCCACCTAAGGAGATGCTGTCTGCCCCGAAGGAGCCCCTCTCCCCCTCCAGCGAGGCCTGGGACAGCCTGTAGCCCGGGGAGGGCAGGCTGCCCTTACTGCGCCGCTTTGAGTCCCCTCCGTTACGTCTGGGGAGGCTGTCACCCCCAGACCCCCCTGTGCTACTGGGGGTGCCCACACCTCCAGCCACCCCATCCATCCCAACTCAGGATGGAGGAGGAGGGTGAGGGGTGGATGAATATGACCTGTAACTCCCACCTCCTCTGGAAAACTATTGTTTAGTGTAGTCAAGCTGAATCGATCGCATAGGTGAGAGTGTCAATGTCAGTTTGAATGTTGAATTAAAGAAGCTACAGAGGAGTGGTCTGAGTGTCTCCAGTCATTCTGCTGGAGCCGACAGCTCACACCTCCGCCCTCTCTCCGCCGGTGTGACCATGCTTACCTCAGTGCCCTTGGAGAAAGCTCCATCCAGACATTGAATCCTCCACCCTGCCGGTGTGACGCCAGCAGCCTCACTTTTCCTCCTTTCTTTCGTTTGTCCTTACAGATGTTTCTCTGTCATTCCTCCTTCCTCGTCCTTGAAACGTCGCTCTCCCCCCGAGGCCCTCCCTCTCCTCTCCACAGCCGCCCTCGGCGCTCCGACGCCGGTCATGTTGGCACCAGATTCCCGGTCTTTTGTAGATAACGGAGCTGGTCGCTCATTGGCCGTCGGTGTCCAGTCCGTGAAGCTTCTATGTGTCCAGGGCTGCTGCTCACCCAGTTTCGCTATTTTCTACATATATCATTATGCAAGAGCTGATGTGAGCGGTAAGGTGGCAGAGAGGGGGACATTCATCCGCGGATGAATGACAAGGACACTTGATCCTCTGTCAGGAGGGATGTCTTGTTAATGGACATAAGGGACGCACATAATAGGCGCTCACACTCCGAGGCGCACTGATTCATTGTGACACGCACACAGACAAACACAGCGACAGGGACGCACGAGACAGCGGAAACAGAGCCAATTTACCCCAAATCTAGCCCATGATTTCCCGGAATCGGCAGCACGTTGTCATTTTCAGCATCCGAGCGGAAAATCACTCATGATGGAAGGCGCGCCTGGCTGTGACCGAGGCGCTCAGACAGCCGGAGGAGAGGAGGAAGCTCCACAGCGGGGCTGATTCGTGAAGCTGATGCCGGAATTAACTTGGTCAGGTGTTCAGAGTCTGACGCCCGAAATCTTGAGCTCTCTCATCAGCAGCCGCTGCCTTCTCCTCCACTTCTGCCGACTTCCAATGACACTGTGTCCAAACGGCGGCGTCCTCTTCGTCTTTATGGCACCGAGGACGGCTGAGCGGCTCTGTGTTTCAACAGCAGCTCCTCCTTTGAAAACAAAATAAATAAATAATAATAAAACAACTTGTTGAGCCTTAACGGTGACCGCTCATTCACAGACTGGAGCGCAGTTTAGATAAAATTCACATGTCAGTCTGACTCGACACTCAGAGGTCGGGCTGGCACGTCCACAGTGGCGCGCGGCGCACGCAAATGAAATATTAAATAAATAAAGTCGCATATAAAGGTCTGGATCTAATCGGCCTGTTGCCATAGCATCCGCATCCCCATCATCCGTCCCCCAAGGCCGCATGCCCGGCCGGCGCAAGACGCACGCATGCCTCGCAGGTACAGGTCGCGCGTCATCCTCTCTCACCAACACAGCGTGATGAGGAGAGGGATTATGAAATCCTGTTCAAACCACCGGGAAGAAGGCAAGATAACATACAAAAGCTGTCTAGTCCAAAGTAGGCTGGTGATGAGGATGAAGCTCGGGTGTCTTAATGGTGATTTATCGTGAAATAAATTATAATATTCTGTCACTCAGGGCGGATTTTTTACAAAGCAGTTCATTTAAAATGACAGACAAGATTTCTGTAAATACACAGTAAAACATCTGTCACCTGTTGAGAGCCGAGTGTTCTTCAGTACAGAGAAAGCTGTCGGCTATACTTATTTTCGATCTACTCCAATGTATTTTTTTTTATTAGTCTGCACACTGAACTAGTCGACAGATGTGGCTTTTTCAGGGCCAACATAGATAGTACCAATCAGAACCAAATCAAGGGGACTGAAATCTGATATTTGGGACCAGTATGAATTTGCAGGAAAAATGTAACTCTTTGGAACAATTACTGATGGAGTACAGTACAGTACAGTATACCCAAGTACTGTTCTTTGGTACAATTTTCACGTACTTTACTCAAGTATTTCCATTTCATGCTAATTTATACTTCCTCTCAGATTCAGACGATTCAGTGTTTACAGGCTATTAATTGTGACGTGTTACCAATCAGATAGTGTTGTGGGCGGGACATTGTGTGAGAGGAGGCTGCATCAGAGCCAAAGTAGCACATTTTAAATTAGTTTATTTTATCGGCAATCTGACAGTGAGATCACCGATACTGACAATCAGAAAAACTCTTTAATTCACATCTTTGGTTTTACAGATTAAAGATATAATACGTACAATTTTTTGTTCAAGGCATTCAAAAATAGCTAAAATTATCAACAAAATGTAAGAAAATAACAGTTTTGACTTCTATGTGCTGTGTTGTAGAGATGTCCTCTGAAGTTTGGCTCCGGTTACTAGCAGTGTAAACATCACCAACACTTCCCCACATGTTCTCTAGCTGCACGGCTAATTGAGCTAACTTGCTAACTAACTGCTGCTACAGTTAGCAGCAGTCAGCAGTTGCTATGGTGATATGTGTCTGGAATATGGTTTCGACAGGTGGCCAATTCTTAAACTTTTAAATGTGCTCATACCCTTTTTCAATGAAGAAATTCCTGATAATCAGAAGGATTAAGTGTTCCTTTACTGAGCTAAGAAAAGCCCCCTACTCCTCAAACTAAATTAATAATCAGAAATTAGAATTACTTTTTAGATATCTGCAGTTCTCAAAGGACAGTGAGGCTACAAACATATGGTGATCTTATAGAATATGATGCATGCTGTAAATTAAACTTCCTCAACAGTTTTTCTCTTATGGCAAAGATCTGAAAATTCCTTCCACCACCACTGAAAAGAGTATAAAAGTATGTTCTCTGAGTGCTTTAAATGCCTCCATGCATTTCCAAAGATAAATTGTGATGAAGACCCATGAACAATGTGCTCAGTAAGCTTATTATGTATGTGAATGTAAACATGGACAGAAATAGAATAGGTAATCTAATACAGGATTCAGGGCATATTAGTTCCAGAAAGAAAACACAACACAGGGAGAGAAAGCACCAGACGAAAAGCGAGGACGTCATATGGAGGATCATGACACACGAGGAGGAGCCACGCAGTCACAGATATAATTAGTTTATGGTAGAACGGCAGACAGATGTCAGCGTCTGGGTCATCTCAGTGGACAAAGGAGTGTGGTTCAATACCCGTCATCTCGGCATCGCCAGTCACCGCTCATAACAGCCAAAAGAGCTGCGCTGTCACAGAGAAGTCAGGACTATGAACAGGAGAAAGCCTTATCTCTCAATTCTGTATCGGCAACCAATGATGATATGCTTCCATGATGGCAGATCAAGAGATAATATTAATTTTCAATTCAATATTACTCCCATAAATATCAGAGTTGAAAAGCAGAGGCTGGACGGCTCAGTTAGTGAAGCTCAAGGTTAATGTTTCAAGTTTAATTTTGGAGGGAGTCATTGTTTCAAGACACACACATGCAACAATTCCTTACCACAACTTTAGTTTCAGTAATAAGGACGATACTGCACAAATACTTGTGAATTTAATACCTGAATCTATCAAGGACAGTAGTTTTTTATTTTATTTAAAGTCGTGGTGGTCGTCACGTTTATATGTTTGGGGCTTCAACACTGAAGTCGACTCAGGTCCAGTTGTTACGGGACGCTGACCGCCCTCATGATGTTAGTGTGGCCGGACCCTGGGATCCAGCCTGTTACCACAATCACCATGTCGCCCGACTTGAAGAATCCTCTCGCCTTTCCTGAGGAGGGAAACACAGAAGATTGGGTGAGTGAGATGGCATCGTAGCATACAAATAACCAGGAGGCAGACAAACACACACACACACACACACACACACTGACCTATATCCATGCCAAAGTTGACCCTGTTGTCTACATCGTCGGCCCAGACGGGAGCAGGCAGAGGGTGGAAAAGGACAGGAAACACTCCTCTTAACAGCTGAGACTGACGGGCCACCTGAGGGAGACGACAGAGACGTGAAGGGAAGGCTCAGGTATTTCTTACATAACAGTGATTTTGGTTATATGTAACTACAAATTCTTAACAAAATGTGGTTTAATCTGTTTACTGTTAATAAGGTGGTACATTTCTGCCTTTGCATATTCAAGATTTTGACGTCCACAATGAGCCCACGACTGATCTAATTCAGCCTTTGTCGAGCCGTTTTCATTCAAGTAAATATAGTGAAATCTACTTGTAGATAGGTAAGGACTTTGTCTGGACATCAGTTATGATCAGATCAGCCAAAAAGAGATATACTGACAGCACATAAAGACGTTGCCATGACAGCAGACAAACCTTCAAATATTTATGTTGCTGCTAAGAAGCTACAAATTCTAAAACATGGATGCTTCACACACATCTTAAACCCAGCAGCACAAAAGAGCTCTGCAATCACCACAGGTCCAAAGTGGTCACCCGACATTAGTGTCCTCAATGAAGTACCTGCCCAAATGAGAAATATGGTCGCAATCTATGGTTTCTGTTCTAAGTTACGCCATTGAATTACGGCCAGAAATGTGTTTTTGCAGAGCATTAGGATATGGCTAAGAAGCTGACCTTTGACCTTTTGGATATAAGTGCTTGAGTTCTCTATTCTTGATTTGATTTATGGCCGGAAACACGTTTTAAGAGGTCACTGTTACTTTGCCTTTGGACCACCTAATTCTAATCAGTTCATCCTTGAGACCAAGTGGACGTTTGTGCCAGATGTAATAAAGTTCTTGATAAATCGCACTCATGGGCATGGGGCATACGTGAGGTCAAAATCAGTAATATAAATAAGCAGTCATGCCCCCCAGGATTCATATTGTTGTGTATTGATTTATAACTCCACAGACAATATGACTGCACAACATTATGTTACTGTGAATCAATGGCACTGAAGTCAGACAGAAGCTGAGAGGCCTGTTCTCTCTGACCTGAGACCTGCTGTAGATAAAGACACCAAGTTTTATAAGCAGACGTACCTTCCACATCGAATTTCTTATTTTTCTGTTGTAGCCATCATTGTTTTATCTTTTTAACTCTTGCTAGCAATGTTGACTGATTATTTTCACTCATATTATTTGTACATCACTGTAAAGAGGGCGCTCCTTAAAAACTGAGCCGGTTCTTAGTGAGTTTCTCCTGAGGAAATACAGCTTTCAACATTCAAAATGACCACCCTGTAACCTCAGAGGTTGCCATAAGTAGGGTCACAGGGTCAAACCAGGTCCAGATGTGCAGCTCTGAACATGACCTTGACTCTCTAACCTCCAGGTGGAGCCTATAGCATGAGGAGGAGGTTATTATGTGGATTAACTCCACACGGCTAGAAAATCAAAGGTAATATTGAGCTACTATGAGACCGTTTGTGACACGTTTTTATGCTCTGGCCACGTATTAAAATAACTATCTTAGAGCAAAGAGTGCTGTAAAATGCTCCATAAAACAGAAATACACCCCAGCTAAATATCACACATAAACACAGTCAGAGAGACCAATGCGACATCTTTAGCACTGTGACTTTTAACAACAACAGATTGAGAGAGTAAATACTGACTGTATCACACTCTGTTGATTTTTAAAACTGTGAGTCAACAATTCACTCGTGGGGGTTCATGAAAGACAAGTCCAGCGCTGGTTCATAGAGGCAGACGGTACCTGAGGACTTCTGGTGATGGAAATAATCGGACAGCGAGGCCGGTACCGGGACAGGAGATGTGCCGCCCTGGAGAGGAGAGGAGGAAGGTGACAAATTCAAGGAAATACCAACATAAAGTGTCTTATGAGTATTGTCCCATCACAGGTTCAAGGCTCCTTAGCGTAGTACTCTATGAACACCTTTATTCTCAAAGATATTCCCCTCATTTACTGAAGGATGGCGGTGGTGGAGTCTAACACATTGAATAAATGCACAATTGATCTAAATGCAGATGTCACTGAGTGAAGTAATCAAAATGAAATAATGAACACTCTTTCAAAGTCACTGTTTGGCCACGCAGGCGGCATGACTCAAGGGATTGCTCTGTTGGTCACAACATTTCAAAAACAATCCATCCAATTTTGTGTCCTTAGGATGAATCCTCAAGACTTTGATCCTCTAACCTTGGCCCTCATGTAAGAATTGGCATCTCACCAGGGGGCAGCATATCACCAAAGTAACTGCTAAGTCTAGCTGCTGTTATCTAATAAATTCAGTAATCCTGACAGCCAGCGGCCATATTAGCTAAATCTGCCAGTACCTGGAGCTCGGAGCACTGGATAAGTGTTGGTTTACTATCGACTATCACTTCTTGAGGTACAAAATGGAAAAGGTGCAGCTGGTTAGCATGCTAGCTTTAACAGATATCCCTGCAACACAGTACAAAGACATCTTTGCCATAATGTCAAAACTGTTCTGTCTTCACATTTTGTTGATAATGTCAGCCCCTTTTTGAAAGTTTTAAACTAAAATCCTTTAGATATCACAGTAAATATTATTTGTAATATACATTTTGTTTATGACCAAAAAACTGATGCCATTCTGATCGATTTACTGTATAAAATAAGCAATGTACGCATGCTAACACACTAAACTAAGTTGTTCAAATTGGCAAACACTCTTAATGTTAAACACAGTCTGTACGTTTGTCATGCTTTAGCCTCTAAACATGCCCACATTAGCATTTAGCTCATAGTGCTGTTGCGCCCTAGCACAGCCTCTCAGAGCTGATAGCATCGCTGTAGACTCTTTGTCTTGTTTGCTTACAATCTTGATCTGCAATCAAGGTCAACTGGATCTTCTCAGCCTCTGTATGAGTAATGAAGTGTGATAGGACTGAAGATTTTTGCATTTGTCATGTTTTTTCTCTCAGACATTGAGCTCCATCCTCCAATTTGACACCCTCTGTATGTGGTGTGTGTATGTGGAGACAGGTCTATGCACATGGTGGTGCAAAAATATATATTTCCATAATAGTGTATCTATATGTGAGTGCATGTCTTCAGAGTAGAGTAATATGTATTTTGGCAAGAGAAGAAGTCAGAACACACAAAAACATAAGGGCTACACAATAAAGGTTATAGTCAACATAAAACGCTGCCCTAAGGAAGCAAGAAACAGAAGTGCAATATTGAATCTTTGCTCGGGGATAAAAAAAAAAAAAAACACATAACATCTGCTGCCCCAACATCTTGTATTGTCTGTCCAGAGGGAAGAATGGAAACTAGGAAAAACATTACTGACGTGTTTGCTTGAGTCTACAGTATGTTCAACAGCATGCTCTTGGGATGACTCAGCACTTCATGTCCAATACCACAGACCACTGGCGCAGGAAGTGGTATGTCTGTGACTTTAATGTGGGAGGCTGGACTCTGTGTCCTTCATGGCCACCTTTTAATTAACAGTAAACATTTTAATTTTCATAACTTAAAAAGATTGGTTGGACATTTTGGGAAAAAGCTTATAAGACGTACATGTGCAGTCAGTTAGCTTGTTGAGCCTTCAGCCACTCCCAAATGTAAGATGGCTTCTCATTGTCACAATCTATTTGTCATGGCTGTAGGTTATAGTTTAGTTTCCATTGTTATGATCTTTGTCTGATTCCCTGGTTCATTAGCCCTCGTCTACATCAGTCTGTGTTTTTTTTCCTTTAGTCTGCGTTGGTTCCAGGGTCTTCATGCTTTCCCTGGGATCCTGATTTGTTCTCCATGACTTCATGATTTATCCTCTGTTTGTAGTTTTCTGGTATCTCCTTGTTGACTTTTTGTTGCCAGTTTTATTGTTGCCTGCCTTTTTGTTACATGCATTTTACATTTTTGATTTTGGACTTGTGCTATCATTATATTATCGCATATAAATGTAATTTTGTAAGTTGCAGGAGTTGCTAATTTCTAACCATTTTGTAACCATACATTGTTGATTATAGGTTTGTTTTACACACCTGCCGCTGGTGGTGAGGACTATGATAGCTCCAGCACAACATTTAAAGGATGACTCCACCGCTCCGATGGCTGTGACCTCTGTGGGATCGGAGGAGAGGGGAGTGAGGCGACGCAGCTCCTCAAAGAGCTGCTGGTGGAAAATGGCCGCCTCTGCCTCCCTGCAGATCTGAGAGACAGCGACAGAGGAGTGAGGGTGAGGAGGGGGAAAGGGTTATCAGAGGGCCCCAAGTCAGATGTAACAGAGTGGACATCATGCACACACAGAAACACACACCGAGTGCATCATTGCGACGGCCTCCACAGGAAACAGACCCTTGGCGGTCTCCCCAGATAACATTACACAGTCGGCCCCATCCAGCACAGCGTTGGCCACGTCACTGCCCTCCGCTCTTGTTGGCCGTGGGTGGGCCACCATGCTCTCCAGCATCTGAACACACACGGGCACACACACACACACACACACATCACATCAGCTTCACATTGGTACTTTAACCACAGCTGAAATATCTCAAGTGAATAAGACACTGTAGAGGGATTAATCCATCAAATATAAGCCACTTTATGTGTCAAATTTTGTCCTAGATGAGAAAGAAATGTAAGGCACACAGGCGCGAGACAATGAGGAGAGGAGCTAATGGCTTTGTGGATGGCTGGACAGTGGTGGAGGGAGAAATGAGCAATCAGTTAGACCGAGGCAGGCGAAGATGACTCTGCAAGATCACTATTGGCAAGCAGGAGACTCAGTATTATGAGTCAATAGGCTGGGCAGACAGTTGGAGGATGAGATAGCTCGCAGCGTTGCCTGAGAGACTGCATTTTTGCAGTAGCTAAAAAGCTGCTGCAAATGCTGATTAGTGCATGTGCGTGCATGTGTGTGCAAATGTGTGTGTGTGGGGGTGTTGTTTGTGGGCTCGGGTCTGGAGTCGCAAACCTGCTATAACGCTGTCACTCTGAGTCAGGAGCTGTAGCATAAACAAGATACAGCACTGTGACTCAACATGGCTGCAGGAGTGTGCATGCATGTGTGCGCGTGTAAGCGGAGAGGGGTGTGAACGCGAGGAAATGTGTGTGTGTCTTTGAGGATGAATTCATCGGACAAGTGAGAGTGTGTTCGTGCGAGTGCATTATGTAGGAGTGCAAGGTTAATGTGTGCCTGTTAGGTTTTAATGTTAGTCTGCTCGCACCGTTTGACACCTGATTGGTTAACACTGTAGTTAAGAGTCTAAATCTGCATGTTTTATCATATCTGCACGCAAGTGCTTGTGCGTGTGCTCGTCCCTGACCTGTGTGGCACAGATGACGGGCTTGCCGGCAGAGTTGCAGCGTCCAATCATCATCTTCTGGGCGATGAAGACTTTCTCCGCCGGGATCTCGATCCCCAGGTCGCCCCTGGCAACCATAACGCCATCGCTCTCCGCCAGGATCTCCTCAAAACTGACAGAGAGATTAAGGGGCGGGGATGAGGAAGGCGAAGGATTCAGGGTTTGGGATGAAAAGAGGGAGTTGGAAAAAGAGCACAAAAAGGACGTGGAAGCAGAGAGGAGCAAAGTGACACTGTTTGTGTTCCTCCAGGATGCGTTTTGAGCTGCAATAAACAGGATTTTGCTGACTGCTGCTGGATCTTGAGAACATATTGAGGATTTTGTTGCTTTGAGATCTAAATCCTACATTATGAGTATGTGAGCAGTGTAAACAGGAGGGAGCAGGAACATATGATGAGCATGATTTAAATAAAAACAGCTGCAGGAGATGTTAGACAGGACTCTTCCCTCCAAATGCTGACACCATAATCAAGCAAAACATGTAATCAACATGAGCCAACATTTAAACCAGAGCCATAGTTTAACAGTGTCAGCAGTAGGGGAGAGTGTGAGAAAAGTGATGGAGATGAGGGAGCTGTGACATGAATTGTGTCAGATATTTTAATTGGTAGCTATTACTCACAGGGACACACATCGCCTATCACAGATGCATTAAATCCAGAGCTGACATATGTCCATCCATCACTGACAGCTGGCCGTCCACAGGAGCACTGGATTTATACGTCCTGTCACAGCCTCATTATGACACTCTCACTGCCTCCAGCTCAAAATAACCACGCTGTAATGGTTTTTATTTATAGTGTTTTTCCTCCACTCACTTCTGAACCCCTTGCCGGCTTTCCACTTTGCTGATGACTTTGATGTCTCGGCCGTGTGGCCCCAGAACCCGCCGCACGTCTTTGACATCCTGGGCCGAGCGGATGAAGCTGGCGAACACGATGTCGACACCCTGGGCCACCCCGAACCTCAGGTCAGCCTCGTCTCGCTCGCTGACTGCCTGCAGGCCGATCAGGTCACTGCCAGGGAGGTTGACGCCTTTACGGCTGCACAGCACGCCGCCGGCCTCCACCACTGTGTCCACCCAGTCAGGGCCTGCAGAGGACAGGATAAGTTCACCCAAAAGTGTAAATCAAAGAGAATATAAAATGGTTCCATGCAGCTTGTTGGGCATAGTCCAAGTCTCTGGAAGCCCTGAGATCCCAAATTGATTTGTTATGTTGACACACGGTCAAGCTCTTGCATCCGCTTCAGACAGGTGGTGTGCTAATGCTTTTAGCATAGCAGCTACGGTGAAAATTCTGGCTTTAAAAATGCTATGAATAACATCTTTTCAAATCAATTTTAGATTTCAGGGTTTCAGAAACTTGGATTACTCCCAGATAAGCTGTATGTAACCATTTTATGTTCATTTGCAGTTGTTGTTGATTTTTATGTTCTCCTATTCTCTATCTACTTTAGGTGGAGAATGCTGCATCTCTGTTTTGCTGTGAAGCTCCAGAAATGTTTTGTCAGCTACAAAACCTCACCTGACTTTCCATCAGTGTAGTGGTGAGCAGATAATGACTGAATTTTCACTTTTGGGTGAACTTCTCCTTTAAGATGCTTTGAAACCCTGAATTGACGATTGCCCAAACTAAATTTGTTTTGTAAGGACTGAGTTGATGAAGGAGTGTCATGTCACCTTTCAAAGGAGAAAGCATTTAACCAATTTCAAGAAAAGTTTTTTCTTGCAGGAAATAATGCAGTTCAGTGCAAATATCAAAGATCTAAAGAAATAAGTATGCATCTACTTTTGGAACGCCCTTTAGCTCAGAATTACAGGCGCAAAGGTCCATAAATGTATCTGGGATTACTCAAGTCATAAATCTGATTTCATTCCGGGGCCATATATACAAGGTGACCCACTAATTATAGCAGCCTCAGATATGATCCAGACTACATTAGTACTATAATGGTGGGGAGGCAGATTTTGTTAAGGGGCTGATGGACTCCAGAGGAACCGTCTTTTCATGAATAGCTTATTCAGCTAAGCAAGGTTAGAAAAACATCTCATTCAGACTGAGAGACAGGACTGATCAGGGGTCTTTTGTACATCAGTGCTGTGAACTGAGAAACATAAAGTAGGACTTTGTATGGACAATTATGAGGGTAAACAAAATGAGAAGTGTTACCTGATATTGGCAGAGAGGAATATTTATGTTTATGTATGCAGATATATGTTTGAATCAAAGTGTGTATGCATATATATGCTTGTGTCGGTCTGTCTTGTTTTCTTTCTTCTTTTCTTTTTCCTTTATATTGTTTTGTCAAGATTACTTTTGATGTTTTCATATTGCATAATTAATCAAATACACTTCATAACACAAGAAAATAAGAGGTAAGATCTTGTCACATTACTGCTTTGTTAAAGACAACTTAACGCGCGTGACCTGTTTCTTGTACTTTGAGTCCAATGAGGCCATCGTCGATGTAGATCGTGCTTCCTTTCTTGAGGACTTTGGGCAGACTGGGGTAGTCCACCCATATTATCTTCCCGTCCGTCTTGTCTTTGTCACTCTCTGCTGTCACCACACGGACATGGCTGCCCTTCTCCAGCTCCACCTCCTCCTCCACCGTCTATACAAACACACACACACACACACACACAAAAGGAAATGACTACTGGTCAGCAAACACCACTATCACCTCTATATCTCCTGGAATGCATGGAAGATGTTATCAAACATGTGTCATCACTAGTTGCTTATGAACATGATCTCTACAGGGAAAACCTGTGCTGCAAGTACAGAGTTTAATCACGGTATTGTTTGTAGGAATGTGTGGGCAGGAGCGTGACATACAATCTGTGCTTTATATTGTTACCCAAGAGCAGAAGAACCAACAAACTCAATGTGTAACTCACACATTTGTCATGAAAACTGTTAAATACATTTTTTTCCTTTATATGGCACGTAAGAATTGCAATATATGGCAACCCTCCAAGTCCTGTCGTTGTCATCTATAGTATGTTGATGCACCTCAATCTGTTGCAATCACATATTTGGTTTTCTCATCCTAAGCGTGCATCTTTCTCTGTTTGCTGTTGCAAAACCACAACCTGCGTCGGAGCCGAGCTGAAAACATGTTTGATTCATCTCCACACGCTGTCTAAATCCATGCTGAGCTTCAACAGGCCGGTCTGTGTGTTATGATGCCTGTGGCTGAACTGTTCTGTTACTTCAGAGGTCCCAAGTGCCAGTGACGACGTGATAACGTCACAGACTTCAACTGTGCTCGGTTACAACTGTCCCACTAACATGTCACCTGCTTTCTACCATCACTCGTTTTTTTTCTCCAGTTATCCAGATTCTTGCTGTGAATGTGAAATGTCCTCTGCTAAAACATGCAAGAAATGATGGTGGTTTTATTGTAAATATGTTTCGCTCTTACAAAATTTGTTAACACATTCCTTTTATGTGTTTATACTTCTGGTGTCCATGATCCTGTTTCCCTGGGTTAAATTTTCACCGTTAATCGGCTCATTCCTCTGGTCTTTCTCAGCGACGTCACAGTGTTCACAATCAGTGTTGGGCAAGTTACTTCCAAAATGTAATGTATCACATATTACAAGTTACCATCATTTGAATGTAGTAAGTCGCTTTAGAATATTACTGTTTTTCAGCGATATTCAGTCCTGCTGATTACTTTTGCGCTACTTTCTTTAAAATAACTGCAGAAGAGGATAAAATTGTTGATGAGCTACTGGAGAACAGACTGGAGGATAATACATTAATGAATCATTAGGTAATGATCCCGACATACATACATGTCAAGTGACATCCTGACCACTTTATTTTCAATGAAATGAACTAAGACTTATTCTTCAGATCAGTCAGTTTCTGCTAGGTTGAAAAACATCTCTAAACCCTTAACTTCAGGTGGCGAAGCATTACTGTAACTGTCAAAACATTACCATAAAACCTATTAGAAATGCGTTATATTGTTCTGTTACAGCATAAATCAATATATCACTGTCAGTGTGTCACTTTAGTCCTGCGTCACTTTTGTAACTCCTAACTCTGTTCATGAAATGTGAGAGTAAAGTAGAATAGGCTTGAACATGAACATGAAGAACAAGAACATGAAATAAAGATAATATATAATATAAAATATGAACAACACACAGTTATGTATGGCTCAAGTGTTAGTATCTTAATTGTATCCTCCAATTAGTCTACCAAACAGACTTTGGAAGAGTCACAATGAGCCAGAATCAGTGTGCAGCTCTCACACCACGCAGAGCGTTTTGTAAGCTAATCAAAGCATGAAGAGGTTTCCAACAGCTTGCAGTTATTTGCTCTGCAAAGCAGACGGCGTGCGACAGCAACACAAAGAACAACACAATAATCTGATGACGAGAGAGCAAAAGAGGACACAACAGTTGTGACAACCTGTAGAAAACCACCAAGACACGAAGCAGTCGACATATTTTTCAGCACCTCTCACACCTGACTGCATGTGACAGGTTGATTCAGACTGTTTGATGGATGAGGCGGAACATGTTTACCCCTTTCACTAATCCAGTGCGGATCTCTGGACCCTTTGTATCCAAAGCGATGGCAACCGGCCGATAATACAAGGGGTCGGGGGTTATCGTCTCCACCGCCTCTCGGATGTTTTTGATGGTTTCTCCGTGGTACTGGCAGACACAGGGAGGGAGACAGACAGAGAATCAATACATGAATGAAGGAAAGACAGAAACACGTGTGTTAGACTACTGAAACACTGGCACTGTACATACTTCATGTGAGCCGTGAGAGAAATTAAGACGAGCGATATTCATTCCTGCCTTCAGCATCTCTTGGAGTTTGGGGACTGATCGGGATGCGGGACCTGAACGGAGAAGAAAGAGAGACACTCGTTTAGAAGAGTGTCTGAGGGTTTTGTTGTGATTTTGAAAAGAGAAAAGATGTTTTCGGGGTTGCTCCAAAAACCGACAGCAGTGTCAGAAATAATGATAATGGTGCGATATTCAATTTTCTCACCAAGCCCTAACATTAACAAAGTGCTTCAAAAGTTTATTATCAAAAGATTTCTAAGCAAAGTGTATCAAGATATAGTCGAAAAATATCACAATGTTATTTAAAGGCCAACATGCCAAACCCTCTAATAATCAAAACAAACAAAAATACAACAAAAATATAGGGTTATTATTATTATACTGTACATATATTTTAAGGCACTGGTATTGGACCCGTGCTCAGTATTTCCCATACACAAATTTCAGGTTTAGGTCTAGGAGTTTAAGATTAAAACTGAGCATAAACAATAAGTTGATTGGCAGAAAATTGACATATATGATAAATGATCACTGATTCAAGCTTCTCAAATGAGACTATCTGCTGCTATTCTGTGTTTTCTGTGATGATAAACTGAATACTTTGGGGTTTTGGACTCTTGCTAAGACAAAAGAGGGAATTTGAATGTGTCAAATTTAACAATTTTCTGAATTTTTCCTGATTTTTTTTTGGCAACAACAATAACTGGCAGATCAATTAATGATAAATTATCAGTGTTACCTGCTACTTTAACACCTTCGAAACAAGCCCCTTTGGTGAGCCGTTAAAAGATATTTGCCTCTGTGAGAAATGAAAGGTGATATCTGGAGATTCAGAGCTCTGGAGAGACTAAGTAGCAATTTGTATTTTGTGTTGCCTTCTAATTATTTTTCTCTCTTTCTGAGAAGACAGAGCTCCAGGGTGACACAGCCAAGACTTAAACCCTGCCAACACACTTAGGGCCACCCGGCGGCACCCAGGAGCTGAGTGCCAGTGATGACAAACAGTCGCCAGAAAACAAACTTGAAACTGAGACTCACTGTCTGCAGCCATTTGCCTACACTCACCAATGGTGCAGATTATGCTGGTGTTGCGCGCTGTGATTGGCTCCTGGTCGATGTCCAGCAGACAGAGATGTTCCAGGAAGGTGTCAGCCATGCTGGCATCCAGCTGCTGGCGTTGGATGAAAGAGTCCGGCAGTGTCATTGCCTCTGAGTAGCGCCTGATGCGAGCTGTAGCGACAGAGAAAATGTTGTCAGCGGGGTGAAGGCAGTCACGAAAACTCAACTGCCAACTCCACCTGAGAACACAAATTAAACAAACGCGTGCGTGATTTCTGTGGTTAAAAACTTGTATAGTTTGTGTTTAGAGTGAAGGGAGGAGACAGACTCAGAAGGTACAGCTGACCTGACATTAACTACAGCGTGGAGGGGTCATGTGGATTTACATGCTGACATTCAGCTGCCATACAAGTCGGCTGCGTGAAAACAAAACATAGCAGTTCAGCGACAAAATGGCATTTGATAGGTGACAGGAAGGCTGAGATTAATGCTGTGTGGAGGAAACATACAGGGTTACACGGTGACATTTGAAACACAGAGGTCTCCACACTCCAAAAAGTCTGTTTCTCAGACAACAGTGAGGAGGATCTGGTTTCACACGCAGTCCAATAAAATACTATCCCCCTCTCTGCCGAAGAAGGAATTAAAGTAATCTGAGATGTCTTGTATTCTCAGAGGAGACTCTCAAACTCAAAGGAGACGTGATTTGTTTGCATTTTTTGTTTTCTGTCCGTGTGAGAGCTACACGTTCGTCTCTGACTGCAAAACAGCAAAAGGCCAACAAATAACAAATCCATAGATCAGAGTGTGAAAAACCAGAACAGTTCTACTTTGATGCTGGTTCATTCGCAGATTTTTGACTCAGAATAATCGGAAAAATGAGCTCCTGACTGGGAAAATGTGAGCGACACCTCACAAACCCGAAGTAACACGGTGGATGAAAGTAAATGCTCAGTTGATGTTAATATGTCTATATATCTATTTTTTGCTCACATGTAATTTTGTTATGCTATTATCTGTAACCGTAATTGTTCACATAGAATGACTTGAGTTAGTTAGAGAAGTTATTATCAATAACACTGATATCAAGTCAGATAAAGCTAATTTTTGTGGTTTCATCGAAGGCACTGGTGCAGCATCAAGTAAATAAATGTGACGAGTGGCAAAATGATGTGGACCCAAATGCAAGACACTCAAGAGGCAGGCAGGATTAGGAGCAAAAAGCGAGCTTCTAATAACCAGCCAAAATCCTCAGAATGTAGTGCAAAAATACCAAAATACAAAGTACAAACCAAGAAAAGCAAAGTACAAATCAAAAGGGCAAATTTCAGACTAGGAAGAACAAGAGCAACAAAAACCAGAAACAAACCATGGTAGAAGGGACACAAAGACATGGGAACAGGCTCAGGGGATCAGAAAACAGAGAACGGATCAACTCATTAACTAACAGGACACAGGTGAACACGGAGAAAGGAGGCAAATTCACACATAGAGGGGAAATGAAATGCAAAACAAGACACATGAGCGAAGAACTTCAAAATAAAACGGGAAATAGGAGAATCGCAAACTCAAAAGATGACGATAAAAAGCAATTCTTTGGAAAATAATGTGCTAAAATTCAGGCACACCAGTGCGCACACACATGACAGACTTTTGGACTTGGAGCCCTGCTAATACACAGCAATAATCAATACTAATAACTGACAACTAATATATTCAAGTTTTTCCCTCCCCTTTTACGGCCAAAAATTGTTTATAGTCTTTGGTAAAAGACCATAAAAAAGTAATTTAACTACTTGAATCACTGTGTGAATATAAACTACCAGCAAACTACTGCAAAATCTACTCAAACTAATGGTTCAGTTACATGTAGCTCACTACTCCCCAACACTGCCAATAAGTCATCCACAATCAGCTCAAGCTACAATGAAACAAGAAAATCCCACCTCTCAAATTGGGATGATCCCAGTGACTCCACCTGTCACTACTGCTGCACAAAACCTGAGTGTACAAAACAGTAAATGGAGCCCATGTCTCCACGCACAGCCTTATAGTCTACCTGACTGAAGGCTTTGAGTCGGTACAATGGCATCCATTTTAAAGGATGTCACAGTCAGTCAAGCCTGCAATTTCTGCCTCCACAGGGGAGCAGAGAGCAAAGACCAGGGAGGAGAAGGACGAGGAGATAGGAGCCTGACAGACAAGGTCGCCGCTCGCGACGCAACGGGAGTGAAGAGGTGAGGATGAGGAGGGCAGAGAGGGGAGGAGGACGAGAGGGTGAGGCGATGAGAGGAGGCATCTGACAAGGAAAAGAAAAAACTGAAAACTGGATTATTTGTTAGGATTTGTGTTGTTGATTTGTTATCTTTTTGCACTGCATGCAAGACCTTGTCTCCCAAAGTGTTATGTTTTAATCGCATTTAATTAAATTAAAGCCCTCTGTGGCGGAGCGACACGCAGAAACACAGAGGGACAAAGCTTGACGTCTGCAGAGGAAACTCCCTGATGGCAATGGTGACTGGGAGGTTTTTTGGTTTTTTTTGCAGATAACGTGAGCAAACAGGCACAGCTCCTCCATCCTGTGGATTCGGTAGCTGTCAGTTTCTCTCTTTCTCTCTACACCTCCCGGTGACCCAGTTCTGCCGCGCTGCTGCACACATCATTACATTTCCCACTGAGAGCCTCCTCTGACACTTCCCAGGGTGTATACATGGAAACACACACACACATACATTGATACAGGTGGCTGTTACAGGAAAGGATGACTATAAATAAAGTTGGGTCAAAGACGGTTGCAAAATATCAGTCAATGCACCCTGATAAGAAGGGTGGACGGGGTCGATGGGTGAGGCCCGGTTGTACCAGGAATTAAATGTTTGCGGAGGGTCACATTCCTGCATGAAGGCAGGTCAGCGTGCATGTGTGTGTTCGACCCGTGGACAGATGTTTGCACAGCTATGACTCGCCACTAAAGTTCAAAAGCATCAAAAATAGACACAGTGCTGCATAATCTGACCAACAAGTTAAAAATGGGCAACTGAGTGATTTAAATGCAATCACAGATGTTGGAGAATGAGAAATTATTACTGAGAAACACCTGATCAACCAAGGCACACAACGCTCTTTTGTCCTTGCAGCTCAGTTTCACAATAAATGAATATAAATCTGTCACTATAGAGTCATCGAATATGTGACAAAACGTAAGTTTATATGATCATAATATGAAAACTCGAAATACAAAAGAAAATTGCTCATCCACCTACCCGATTTGGAAAAACCATCCATTTTTTAAAAAATAAATCCACGGCACAGTTCCTCCTTTTCCTCTTTATTCTGTAATTTTTTCTCAATTTCCTCCTCGTGCCTTTATCCTTGTCTGTGCTCAGACCGTGCACCTGTCATCCTCTTAAGACTAGTGTCACCTGGACAAGCCTAGTTCAGTCTCTTTCACTCATTTTCACCCTCTGACCCCTCTGCTGCCCCCTCATCTCTCCTCCCACTCGCACCATTTGGATTGAGTCCATTTGGATGAATTGGTGGAAGTGACTCAGTGACTGGGCCCAGCAATGCTAAAAATGGAAATACTTTATGTCAGTAGCCCCGTGATGACACTGAACTATCAGGGTGCAAAGTGAGACTTTGCTGCTTCACTGCATGTTATCTAATCCTGACCCTGGCCTTGACACACTTTTAACCCAAAATCAGACACAGACAATCTTTGGAATACTTTCAGCATGACTGTATCTGCTGCTCATTTCAATCACCAGTCACTCGCAGACCCTACTGCTCATAAATAACTGTCAATACACTGGATTTCACTTACAGGCTTTAAGAAGTAGACTTTTGGGTTGCCAGGTTGCGAAACAAGTCATTAAAAAAAGTTTATTCTCTTATTTTATTCCTTAAATACTGGAAATCCACACACACTCCTTCATTGACACACTGGAAGAAAGAAATGTTATATTGTTTGAACATGGAAAAGACAAAAGCTATTGACAAGAACACACTAACTCCATTTAAAATCATATGGGAAAATGTACTACTGCCATTAAAGACATGAAGAAGTGGCCTCGTGCTTGAACTTGCCTCAAGAATTTGGACTTTGCTTTGTTTGACATTAGTTGTGTTTTCTAGTTTGTAGGTTGCTGAATGTGAGTGTTAATTCATATTTAACATATTTCATTTATGTTGACCAGATATGACACATTGAGGTTGAGTTGAGCTAATTTGTTTAGGGTTGTGGTATAAAGGAGTCACCGTATGTTATTTTAGTTTCTGTTTGTCATTAAGATCATGGGTCTGTGTTTTGTAGTTGTTTAATTGTTGTTGAAAGTAAACTGAGAAAATTAGATCAAATCTTGCTTTAAAAGAGTGTCTTACTTTCGATTTAACTTTTAAGTTAATCATCTGTAAACATAAATGTTAAAAAGTCAGCATTTAAAAATGTTAATGAGTTACCAATTCTAGTTTAGATGGCCGGCTGCACTTCCAGAAGGTCAGAGGTCAAATAGGTCATTGAAGGATTTTACATGTTTAACTGAAGAGTTAAAAACACAAAGATTGGGTCATAATTTAGAAAAAACAAACACCAGCCACATCCTGGCAACCCGAGGCTACATATATTTTATCAGTGGCTCATGTGCTAGTAAATTATTTATCAACTATTAATCATAAGCCATTAGTTCCAGTCATAACAGACAGTGGGACAAACTGTCAAGGAGAAAAATGCATTTTCAGCTTCAGGTTTGTGATGTCAGCTACCATCTATTTTCATTAAAAAATAATCCTTAAATCTAGATGTCGGTAAAATGTTGTGAAAAATGCTCAATTTCCCAGAGCCCAAAATGAATGAGGAAAATGTTATCCTCATTCATCCAACAACAAGTCAAACACCCTAAGATGCTTCATTTACTGTGATGAATGAGAAGAAAAGCAGCAAATCTTTACAGTCAATAAACTGGAACCAGCAAATGTTTGACATTTTTGCTTGAAAAATAACTGAAACCAGTTTCCTTTCGTCTGACTAATCATTACAGCTCCAATCTGAACCTTTGGAAATGTCTGTCACTAATTTGCTGTCCTCCACATTTTTGCTTTCCACCCACCGCAGCATGTTCCCATTTTATGAGAAAACACATAAACCAGTTCGTCTCTCTGAAAAATGTGGGCTGATAATGGCTAATGTTATCTCACGGTGTGAGACTTTGACAATCGAGATGACACATGGAGATGATGTGTCATCCACTCAGTGACACAGTTGACTCAAAGGTTCTCATTGACCTCTTGAAAGAGTGCATGGAGCTGCAGTCTGTGGGGTTGTACCCGTGCACAGTCACACATGATCCCAGGTTGACAGAGGGTGTAAATCGTTAGCCAAAGGACAAACAGACCTTTGTTCCTGAGTTGACTACAGAAAATGTACCCTGTGCAACACACCTAGTACGATATAATAGTAATTACCAGACTGGAATAAAGGTCGGTTTTACGCATGACGACCAAAGTGCACTAATATGAAACTTAAATCAAACACTTCATGGAGATATTAGTGAAAGATACAGGATCTAGGAAACTGGATTAGTATTTTTAACTTTCACCCTTTTAGTCTCCCACAGTAAACAATTCATTTTAACCTGTGAGTTGCATGTCTCTGGAAAGTATTTAATGACGCTCACCAGGTAACAACTGCGGGAATAGGACAAAGTGTAGTGATCAATATCTGGCTGAGCGAGAGAAATCAGCAGGGAAGATTTCAAGCTGCAAAACAAGCAATCAAACAAAAAACAATGTTCCATAAACAACAGGGTGCGTTTGCTTACACTCCTGACATAGCATGCAGTCTGCACAGTAAAGGCTGTAAAGGAATTAAAGGTGGTAAAAGGTTAGATGGTTTGCAAATGAGGTGACCAACCTGTTGAAGTCAAGAAGCAGGCCAAGACTGAATGAGGAGGAGGGACAAGCAGGACAAATGTAAATAAATGTGCTGGTGTGAGTTTGAGCACCATCTGGTGGACAGCAGTGTAAATGTTGCCTTAGCCACAACGAAGACAACATGAGGGAATGATCCTTTATTCATCAGCATTATGAATTCTTTTTCTGAATGAGGAAGCCAGAATAACAACTCAACAGAGTATCATCTGGGGGTTATGTTTGGGAGATCGACACGGGCTGAATTGTGCGATCAGACCCACAAAGATGTTGAAAGCACGACTCTCTTCTCTGAGTGAGCGCGTCAGAGCTTGCTGAAAGTGATCCTCGGCGGAGTCTCGGGCTGGAGGATGAGGGTGCACGTGGTGCTGATGTCCTCGGTGGACGACACGCTGAGATGGAAGCTCAGCAGGACCTAGATGGAGAGGGAGGAAGGGAGGATGGAGGGGGGCAGGGGGGAGGAGGAGGTGATGGTGGTGTGAAGACAGAGTGGAAGAGAAGGAGGAGAGGAAATGTTAAGGAGGATCACAGTCATGGTGTTTTAAGCTTCTGCGGTGGAAAATAACTAAATATATATTGTGCTCAGGTACAATTTGGGGTACTTTAACCCTATTGAACACTGTGTTGTCTGACTCTAACCCAACTTTCTGTTTCCTAAATTTTCCCTGGTCTCTTTCCTAAACCTAGCCTTTTTCAAACTTAGCATTGCCTAAACCTAACACAGGCAATTAGCTGTCTTCTTGCATCGCATCCCTCTCTCTCCCTCCATCCTCCTTCTCTTGCCCGCTGTCACTCACATGCATGAGCAGGAGCTGCAGCTCGTTCTCGGCGATCCTCCTCCCGACACACTGCCTCGCCCCGAACCCGAATGCCAGGGAGCGAAACCCCGTCCTGTCTCCTCCCTGGCCCTCCTCTCTGCTGCTGCCCCATCGCTCGGGGTTGAAGCTCAGTGGGTCCTCAAACACCTCTGCACTCCTGCCCAGAGGGTAAAGACAAGCCTGGACCATCGTCTGAGGGGAGAGTTGAGCAACCCTAAAGTCAGCCGTAGCACTGAATGCAGTCGAATGTGATTGTGCGTAGATAAGAGAACAAACTCACCCCAGCAGGTACGTGATAATTCTGGAGAACAATGTCTTTGATTGGATAACGCTGCACTGTGGTTCCTACAGGATATAACCTGACAGAGCAACACCGAAAACACACACACACACACACATTCACATAGATTGACTTCTGACTCACTGTCAATCCCAGCAACTCAGGATTACTGGTAATCAATTCTCATTTCAGGTCTTTGAGGGGTGGCGTCCGTTGACGAGACAACTTGTGATGGACACTAACTCAGAGGCAGCTGCTCCTGAGGTCAGAGATGATTTCTCTTCATGATACGCTATTGATCTGACGGACAAATGGGGATTTTCTCTACTAACATCCATCACCTCAGCTCAGCAATAAGCCATGATGTTATTACTGGTTAGTTTCTGGGCTAACAATGAATTATACCTTATTCAGGCCACACATGTCTTGAATTTTTTGTACCTGAGAATCTCCTTGACTGTGCCTTTCAGCAGCGGCGCCCCTTGCAAGGCTTTCTGAGGGTCACCACCTGCCTGAGCCCATGACACCCTCACCTGCTGCCTCACCCTCTCCTGCACCTCCGGGTTACGGCCCAGCTCAAACAGAGCGAACTGGAGGGGCACGGCTGTCTGCAGAGACGACGGGATGAGAGGTGACAGGGAATCAGCTAAAGTGAGGTATACGAATGCAGGCCAGAGTAGACACACAAGCACACACACACACACACACACACACACACACACACACACACACACACACACACACACCGTGTCAACGCCTCCAGCCATCAGCTCAGTGATGTTGGCTTTGATGAGGTCCAGTGAAAGCTGCCCTTTCTCCATGAGTTGACCCAGGACCCCGGTGTACCGGCCTCCAGCTGCCCCAGCCTCAGACCCTCGACCTTGGGAGGAGGACAGTCGCTGGTACCCCCTCTGGATCCTCGCCTCCGCTGGAAGAAGACCAGGACAGGGTGACAGGTGAGATGGGAGTAGTGAATACTGAAATGGCTTGGAGAGACTTACATAAACTAGATATCCAGGAGAAGTGAGCCATGATGCCCTGGCTTTGGCGTCCTCCTACCGTGGGTGAAGATGTGGTCCCACGCACTGGCGTGCTGGGTCCACAGGGGAGCCCCGATGCGGAGCAGCAGGCGGGGGGGCAGGTAGAGGAGAGGAGGGGTGGTTGCCAGCATTCGCTCCACGGCCCAGATGAACTTCTGGGACTCCAGGGAGGGAGATGAGGAGAAGAGACCGATACGTTCCCCGTAGATCACATGGCAACTGGCTACAGGCGGGAGGAGGGGAAGGAGGGTGACTGAGGTGTTTCAAGCTGAGCAAACCAGCACAACAGAAAATCGTGAAACTTTAAGATTAAAGTATAAATTCACCCAAAAATTAAAATGTAGGCCTCATCTACTTACCCCAAAGCCAATGGAAAGGGGAAGTTTCATAGTCTGCAAAACATTTCTGGAGCTTCAAAGAAAAACAGTGTTCTCCTAAACAGCTAGAGTAGATGGGGACAACTGATAAAGAATGAATTGGCTCCATACAGCTCGTCAGGTGTAAGCCAAGTGTCTGGAAGCCCCAAAATTTACAATTGGTATAAAGCCCTAAATTGCATATGTTAAAGACCATTTTCAAACCTTGGGGTGCTCTAGCCAGCTGGATACCTAATCAGTCCATCTATAAGTCTAATTAATGAATGAATACATAGCCCTGCATGTTGTAGCTGTGTCATTGTGTTATGTTACTCTATATTGTGGGTCTTGGGTTGAAAAGTTTGTCATATTTTCACACTGGAATCAGCAGCAGCCATTTCCAGCAGGTGCTGGTGGAGAGCAAAGCATTATCATTGTCATAGTTAGTTAGCATTTCTTGGTATGGGCTATTTCTGGACATTTTTAGCAAATACTTGGGCCATTTCACAAAGTGGTTGGGACATGTCCCCAGTCCCCAGTTACCTGATACCTCAAAACGGGCCTCTGGCTTCAGGCCAGGTGCACACTGACACTTTTAGCTCAGTGGCTACAGTAAAGATTTCAGCTTGCAAAATAATATCTTTTCAAATCAAATCTCGGCTTCTGGAGATTTAAAGACTTAAAAAAAAAGACCCAATCTACTGCAGATATTTAGGAGAATGTTACAACACTGTTTTGCTCTGAAGCTCCAGAAGAATTTAATGAACCACAACACTTTACATTTTTGAGTGAAATTATTCTTTAAAACAAGAACATCTTAAATTAATAAAGGCGTTACTGAATAATGAACTCCAGGTTGGCAGTTATTTAAGTAGATCTTAAAACTTCCTGGCTCATATTTCCATGCTTTGAAGGATTACCAAAAAAAAAAGAAAAGAAAAGAAAATCCAAACAGCCAGGTTTTTTTTAGACACTTCTCTCCGTGACAGCAAGAAAATATTCTGTATTTTTAAAATCCGCAGAAAGAAAACTGTGTTTTCTGAGTGCATATGTTGTCTCAGAGGAAGCGTCTCTCCTCCACCAGACATCCATCCCCTGTCAGACCTGTTTGTGTTATATTAAGTACACATCACTGACTGAAATAAAGTTTCTTGGCAGTCTATTCCTACCCTGGCTTAGCACATCGCTTCGTGTGCTGTGTTGCATTAGAAGCAAAGCAGCATGACTCAAAGTTATCAACTCTCGCTCCCTCACACACACACACACACACACACACACACACACACACACACACAGATGCATGCATGTGTAGAGCACACTGAGTCACACAAGCATTCGCACTTGTGAATGAGGCATGGTGCAGATAGGCACATGAAAGCAGCAGACCTGCTGGAAGAATGTGCCAGCTCTGATCTTCTTTGTTGGTGTTTCTATTTTTAACGGTGCATGTTCTCCTTGACCTCCTACATCTAAAATATGTTAACAACAGATACGCCTCGGGTTGAAACGAAGATTGGCTGTGGTATGAGGTGAGAATATTTTAAAATTGAAAGCAGACAGAGCAGGAGCAGGGAGATATTAGCAGGGGGGAAAGTTTCTTTTGAACAATTTTAAAAAGGTAGTCTGACGTGCGACGATGTCAGAGCCCACGTAAGCTTTCGTGACTCAGCCAAAAGACCTGATTGTTGGGGTGAAGAGAGGCTGTCAGAACAGAGAGATGATTTTTTTGTTTTTATCCATACCCTCCTTCTTCCACAGCGCTTCAATCATGCTGGGTGAAAAGAGGACATGAGCGTTAAGAGGAGGGGATGGACACTTTCCTGGACAGAAATGAGCCAGGATTCTGTGGCCTCGGTGTGGATAAAACAGTCCATACATACTTCAAATTGAACCACACATAAGAATACACTGGGGATGTCGACCTCCGAACCTTCCAGTGCAAAGCGGAAGAGGTCAGGACTGGGATCCATGGTCAGGATCCGTCTCCCCTCCTCGCCTCGTCCCTCCCTCTCCACTTTAGCCCGCAGCATTCGACAGAAATCCCTCGCCACCTCATCAAGCAGGGGGAGAAAGCGCTTCACGGCGGCACTCATCATCACCTCTTTGTTGAGCAGTAGACGGTCAGCTCGCCATTCCTCACCATTCCTGTGGAGAGACGATTTGGAGACGGGGATTAAAGTCGACCTGTTTCTCTTCAGTTCAGTCACTTTGAAGCAGAGAAACTGGGTCTGAGGCAGATGTGCTGTTGCTTTACTGATATTCATGCAAAGAAGATATTCTGTGTCAAAGTCTGTTTCTGTAGAAATGTATGTTTCCCCTCACCTTAAGCTGCATCCTGAATAACCTGAACATCCAGTGACTTCTGCGACACTTAGTCATGAACTACCCTAAGATGGACTACATGGAGAAAGCTCCACACCCCAAACAGAACGAGGTGCCCCGACTGAAGAGACTCTAGAAGCTGTTTCATGTCTCTTTGTTGCTGCTTTGTGTCTCTTTGTTGTCATTTTATATCTGTTGTTGTTTTATGTCTCCTTGTGGTTGCGTTTGGCTTCTCTTTGTAGTTCTTTTGCATCTCTTTGTGTCTCTTTGTTGCAGTTTTGTGTCTCTTTGTGGTAATTTTATGTTTCTGTGGTTGTTTTGCGTCTGTTTATGGATGTTTAGCTTCTATTTGTAGTTCTTTTATGATTTTGTAGTTGCTTCATGTCTCTGCTTTTTCAGAGACATTTTGCAGAGGAAACCCAAAGGATAAAGCCAACCATTGATTTCAGAAGGACACACGACCAATTCTAACCATTAAAGGTCAATTCACGCATCGTGATTATTTCTCATGATGCGCTCGTGAAAACTGATGTTTTGGCCTCTGTGGCACTGATGAGACCATCGACACCGTGTTACAAAAAGAGAACATGGAGTTTAAAACGTGGTTATTTACCTGGCAGGAGGGGTGAGGGAGTGTTTCAAATGAAAGCTATTGTTTGAATCATTGTTTTTTCAGCTGAACGTATATGAGAGACTAAAATATATCTCCGGCTCTGCAGCTCTGATTTTGTTAGTTCATTTTCTTTTTTTTAAAACTTCAGTAATGTCTCATGTGAGTCTCCAAACTTCATGGAAACACGGTTTCAAAATAACTATATAGCCTTTGGCAACCTCCCAGAGGTAGAATGCAGCGCTGAAAGCCATCTCCCACTGGCTGGCTACAGCAGTTTTCGCTGGATTTTGCAGATTTTTCTCCTATTACCCTTCAGAACAGTTGAAATATGCTCAAATCACATCAATATTCTACATGTAAGAGCTTTATAAAGCTACAGTAACAAGACTTCTGCTGAACACTTTCCACAACTGATTGAATGACCCCCTTAAAAGAGCGAGATGATGATGGAACAAGTGATTACATGCACACACCCAGACAGCTTGTTTCCATCACTTAAGGGAACACTTCATTGATTTACATTCATACAATAATTTCTTATTCTTGTCCACTACTACTTGTCCTGAGCCTGACCACAAATCACGACTTAACCCATTGAATAACATAATAACATCTCTTCATCTCATCAGCAGTACACATACATATATATACAGGTGTGGTACTGACTTCAGGAAGACTCCCTTGCTGTGCTGCCGCGTCTCTCTGTGTGTTGCCCAGGGCTGCAGGGTCATCCGTCGGGGGTGGAGGCCCTCTGAACGAAACAGCTCACTGATGTCAGATGGCAACATGATGTTCACACTGCTTTGGGTGCCCACGTGCTCCCTTCACACACACATACACACAAAAAGGCTGTGGTGACACTTGAAAGCACTGATCAGTGCTGCACACGAGGTGATCAAAGACTCTTAATGTATATGTATGTGTACTTTTATTGCTCTCTCACACTCAAGACATCATTCCTCTATTGTCCTCGTACCTGTAAATGGGACCGAGGGTGTTGAAGGTCCTCTCCATGTGCTTGTGGAGCTGCCGGAAACGATCCTCTCTCCAGAACTTCACCAGGTTGACCCAGCCGTTCCTCCCTGTGTGAGGGATCTCGTCAAAGCTCCTCACCCGTCCATCCACACCCCTCTTTCTGACTCCTGCGCTCTCAGCTCCTTTCCTCCCCTCTAACTTTCCATCCACCACCGTCCCTGCTGCGGTCATGCAAAGAGCTCGCTGTTGTGCGACACTACAGAGCCGAGTTCTGGACCCACAGGTGCCCTGTGCTCTGATGCCCACAGTCACTCGGGTGTTCATGCTCCTCATGATCAAACGGTCTCATCCAGACTTGTGACACCCTCGCCGTCGTCTCTGCAGGGCTGATTATTTCCCTCCTCCATCCTCCCAACCTCACATCCTTGAAATGTGCTCTAACACTCTGACAAACTGATAGCAGGTGACGATTTATGGATGTGAAGATCAGAGTTCAAGAGAATTAAAACAGGCTGAAGTAAAACACACACACCATGTAAAGGCCAAAAAAAGTGCAAAGATGTGTTTATTACAAGCGTTTGTCACAGCCATAGAGCGTCTACTTCTTCATTTTGTTGGGTTTTTGCTTCATGTTGTATAAAAACCTTTGATTAGCAGCATGAGATTATTTTACACACCAGTATGAGCTCAATAAAAACAAAACAGTAATCACAAGAAACTAAAATGAAGTTAATTTACAGTACAGGTAGAATTTGGCTTGTATACACACATGTGATACATATGAGATTATTTACAAAGAAACAGCAAAATAACTTCCTAATCACACAAAGAAAATGAGTGTATACATATGTATGTGTGTAGTGGGTGTGTGATGTAATGTGAACGTGTTACCCTGAGGTTCCTTACTTGTGTTTAGATCACCAGCTGGATCTGAATCATTTACAGAGACCTGACAGCCCCGTAAGAAGAGACTAGCTACAGTAGCTTCTAGGTTACATAACACACAATATTATAAAATAATAGAAATCAAAAATTAAAATATAACAAAAAGACAATAGGAACAGGGATAGAGACAATGTGAAAAACTGTTGTCATGAATAGAACTGACTATCTGTCACGATAGTTGCTTATCAGATTACAAATTCTCACACCACCAGCTCTCATCCTGTTTCTGTCCAGTCAAATATGGTGATTTTAACTGATTTAGATTTAGATTTTTTTTTTTTTGATAAGATAAACAATTATGCATCCTTAATTGATTTGAGAAAGTTATCCTTCTTCCTGAAATAAATAAACTATTTAAAAACTTGTGCATTGCGGCAAAACTGACATGATGATTTTATAGAATATTACACATTGCTGAAGATCTAACTACCCCAAAGTATATAAATTAGTTAAAATGAGCTTTAAAATGTGCATAAAAGTAATGTTTTATATAGTTTTAAAACACTGACAGAGACCATTTCTTGTACTTTTACTTCTGAACCCCTTGTCTGGATGCTATGTTCTTGCTGTTTCCCTGAATTTCTCCAACACAATCAAAAGGCGGCTTACTGATCGTCCCTGTGATCACATATGGATCACATGACCTGACAAGAGTCCCTCCTTCCTGATGTAGGAATGGACGTCTTGCTGTGTTTCTTCCCTGTGAGCGCCGCTGTGCTGAAGCTGAGGCCTTGGAAGGCGCTCAGCAGGTTGAAGCTGTTGTCCTTGCCTTTGGTTTCGGGATGAATGATCTTGGAGAGCTCGTGGGGGAGCGACACCTTCCTTCCAACAGACCTCAGGTGGTTGGTGTCCTTGGTACTCTGAGCGTGAAGGAAAAACAGAGGAAGAAGAGGGTTAAAAGAGTGGACATAGGACAACGTATTTGTCTACATTATCCACGCCCATGATAAGCTAACATACAGGCTTGTGAGAAATTGTGAGAAAAAAACAGTGAGAAATTATTCATATACAAAAAAAGAAACAGCTAAATAACTGAAATGTTATGCAACAAATCTGTTTCATGTTTCGCAGACAGACCTCAGACAGCTGATATTTTCTCCTGAAGTGAGATCTCATCGCTGCTCTCTCCGCATTCTTCTGAGCGTTCATTGCTTCCCGCAGCTTTCTGTAAACACAGCAGACAAAACACAAATACACCTGACTTATTAGAAAACAGAATTCGAAGCAACATCTCTGCCTCAGCACAGGTGACCTGAATGAGCTTGATTCATTACAGCTGTCCTCACTGATGGAAGGAAATGAAAGCAGCTGCAGACACAACCATAAGAAGAATATCACATTTAAACACAATGTGAATTCAGAGCACGTGTTGGCTTCATTGTGAAAAGTGTTCTCAACAAATGTGGTAATTTTGCGTTAATACAGTGAGTTTGACAGGATTTCTGTCTTAAATTGAAACTAATCTAAGAAGAGAAGTTTTTCCACTTTCACCTGGGAACTTCTTCACGTCATTCTCACTGATGAGGACTATTAGAATACATTTTCTTCTTATATATTTCCATTTCATACCACTTTACACTTCTATTTAACTGCATTTTAAAAACAAATGCTGTACATTCATCTGAGAGCTAAAGAAGAAACAAAACATGTGATTATCTTATAAAATATGACGTTTTGTTAAGATGAAACTACCTAATGGTAAACAAATACATAAAAGTAGCTTCAGCTTCAAATACCAATTACAAGCTGTTTTAACATTCATGCATTAGTAATACTAATCTAACAAATATAATAAAAAGTAGTGCAATTAAAAAAATGTGACACTTTAAATTCATGATTTTTACCTGTATTCAAGTATATTTTACTGCGGGGTATAGTGATAGTTTTGTTTACTTAAATGACCAACGTGTAGGATTCAGTGGCATCTAGTTCTGTGGTTGAAGATTGCAACCAACTAAATACGCCTCACCTCACCCTGGGTAATCAAACTGTCAATTCACCTGAAGACTATGCTTGAGTGGCACAGTGTGCCTTGTCTAGGTGTGAAAAGCCTTCACAAATATGAAGGGGACAATAACGATGGGAGCAAACGACTGGATATAGTGTAAAGAGCCAGAAAGTCCATGTAGGGAGGAGGTCAGGGTGGATGGGCTGATCGGTCAAAGGGACTTTTACCCAAAAGAGCACAACTTGTATCCCCTCTAAGACAATCATCAGTGTGGATTGTTTTAAGTAACTTTTACTTTCTGTCAGCCTGATCCTGGTGAGCACGTTGGACAAAAGACGACCACTGCCACCAGATTATAGAGCAGCCTCTTATCTCAGGCTGACAGACTAATTAACTCATCCTCAGCACTCTAACTATAATAACTATACATACTTCTTACTCACTGGTGGTCTTGTTAGCTAGACGGTTAAAAGTTCCTAGTTATACATTTAATAAGTAAAAGTACTTCTTTTGAGCCAAACAATGTTTGTTTTTTTAAGCTAACCAAGAGGTTTTGACACCTTAACATAACCAGGAAGGTTATTTTGAAAGTGAAACCAGATGCTGCAGTTTAAAAATGTGTTGTTTTCCTAAGTGGCTGAGTTTTTTCAGGTGATTGTAAACTAATGAAAACATATTGATGAATATTACATTTCTGCCGATAGATCCCCATAAATCCTACACACTGGACCTTTAAAAAAGCATCCGAATGCTTCTTCCACCCCTGCATGTCATGTTTCTACATTACGCCTCCACTTGCCTCTCCTTCTCCAGGTCTGCCTGGTACGAGCAGATGACAGATGGCTCTTTGGGGTGAGCAGTTCGGAGAGGAGGGGTCCTCCCCGACCTGTTGCATCCTCCTCTTCCTCTTCCTCCTCCACCTCTGCCCCTCCTGTTCCTGGGTTTGGCACACAGCCTCCTCTCCTTCACCCCCGACACGCAGCTGGTTAGCTTCCTGATGGGAGTCCTCAGCGACTTCTTTACTCTCACCACTGACTCCATGATGCTCTGGAGCTCTCAGGACGGGAGGGAACGATCACGCCGCTACTTCTCTGACCGATGATGTGTGAGGATAGAACGGTTTTCTCCTTCGCTCATGTTGTGTTTCTCTGAGAGGACAAAGTCAGAACACACACACACAGTGTCACCCCTGGTGGTGGCAATAATTCAGGTGGAGACAGGACAAGGACAAGGACGGCATTCAGACAAGGCTCAGACACACTGACTTAGTAAACACACACACGCACACCAGATTACATATGCAGATGAGGCGTTTGTCATCTACAGGAAGGGGGAAGTACTTAGAGAGAAAGATGGAAACCACACAATAACAAAAATGATTTATGTCAGGTTCAAACACATCAGACACTCACTATTCATCTCGGTTTAGCGTGTTGGCCAAGTCCTCGTTTTTCTTACCTGTTCAAGTGGCCACAGTTGGCCAAAGGATCACAGCATAAAATCCAATAAAGCTCCAGCCAGATGGCCTCCACAACACCCTGACAATCGGCCAAAGCTTCAGATCAAATCAGAGAAAACAAAAAATAAGTAGCAGAAGGTCCTCCATAAGATGTTGCTCCTGCACTCCCTGGCCCTCAGAGGAGAAAATCCCTGTTTTCTGGCCCAAGTTTGAGCCTCTGCTTCTCCTGCTTCCCTCCTGCAGACTCGCTCCACTCTTCAGCAGCCCCCAACTCTCCTATACAGATTACCACTTTAAAGACTTAATGAGTGGAATCTTGTTAGCCGTGGCAGGGAATGCACCCGATGACTCACGTGTTTGTGACGGAGATTTAAAGACTTTAGCTGATGTCATGTTGAGTGGCACATGCTGACATCGCTGTTGTTCCAATATAATACTGCATTATCTGCATCTTGTTTAGTTCTTTTGGAGCACTAATATTGGGAGGTAAGTAGCAGGTACTGGTCTGCAACTTGCTTTTCTCTCGAAATATAACTTCCGACACATCCTGACTTCATTTCACGAATATAATCAGTGTGGAAGACATGAGCACAGATTTGGAGAGAGGAAATGAAACGAAGAGGCGCCTGGATGGACAGAGTCTGGTCTGAGACGGCAGCGTCTGAGTCATTCAGAGATAAGAGGAAAGTATTGATCACTGGACCAAACTGGACCACACAGCAGCAAAAATTATTAACGAGGAAGGCCACCCTCCCCCAATTCCTGCGCCAAATTAAAAAAGGTCAATGCTGAGGCTCCGTTCAAGATGAAGAGCGTGTTTTTAATGCCATAAATGAAAAGATCTTGATCTTGATCTAACATAACCCACTGAAACACAAACACAACGACTCAGATTTATGTTATTCTAGTTCGAACTTGAAAAAGAAGACATCGGAGAGAAGACATCTTTCTGTGGCATGTTGGCCAGATAAGCTGAGACCCTGATTGAGTTCATCTTGGTAATATACATCTTGGTACAGCTGTCTCTTTAAAAGACGCTAATGTGTATTATTTTTAAACTATGTTCTTTCATTGTGATTTTTGCACGTCATTTATTTTATGGAATGTCCTTTATTCCGACCTTGAGTCTGAAATACAGTTTTGAAATGAACTGAACAACATTTCGTTCAGGAGACCATGTGTTCTTCTTTATTAATCATTTTGGTCCTTATTAATGTGTTTTATTTACTAATCAATTGGTTGACCTTTTGTTTTTCCGTAGTTAAACTACAGTTTGCTGATATATGTCTGTGATCACAGGATCAAACTGGCAAAAGAAACACACACAAAGAACTTTACTTCAAGACCCCCGATTTAGCATTAGTACCATGTATAACATTTAATTAATGATGAATGGAACTTTAATGTAGTCGTCAGCGAATATTTGGACATTTGAAGTGTTTATTAAAGATCTAATATGTAACATTCCTGCATTAAAATGTCTAAAAACAACCTACGTTATATACATTTTGTTGAGTTGTGTACTTATATCGTCCAGAATGTTTCAACAATGTTCAAACAGAGAAATCCTATTCTGATTCCAGGGAACGGGTTGTTTTCATTTGGTCGCCTGTTGCTATGACTTCTGGGAAATCTTGGGACGATATGTTAGAGTGAAGTCTGCGAACTTGAAACCTGAAACCATTAAACTTTAAAACATTGCATTGTGGATGAACATTTCTGCCGAGGGCACACAGAAGACAACTCCCATGATCCCTTGCAACTTATGTCATCTGTTTTGCTTTGATTGAGACCCCCATCTGCTCTGATGAAGAGATTAATAAACTCTTCAATCTGCTTGCAGCTTTAAATCTGTGTTCTGTCTCTGAAATTGCTCAAGCACTTATCCTGATTTCCTTTGGACGCATGTTTGAATGTCTTTGAATGAGTCCCCACAGTGAGTTTTGTGCTGTATGTCCTACTCTAATGCTCTATTTGGCATTGAAGTCACACACACACACACACACACACACACACACACACACACACACACACACACACGAGCCAACCCACTTAAAGTCCTTCGATCCCTTGTTCCTCTCCTATTCTTTCCCCCCCGCTGGCCGGATCACTTCGATTTCTGACAGGTGAGGAGCCTTTAATCCTTTAACAAGATTACCAGGAAGAGCCACGCCTCGTCAGCTCATGCTCAGTGACAGATCTGGGGTCAGTTAACTCATCCGAAAGGAAAGCGTTCATAACTGAAGGGAGGGAGGTTGAGTTGGTCCTGTGTCAGCTGAAACAGGTCCGAAACAGAACAAAGGGAGAAACAGAGGACGTTCTCCACCCAACATCTGAAGTATGTTTATATTTTACAGTTTATTTGCACAAAGATAGATCATGTCATCAAGCACATAAACCAAACTAAACTGCTGTAGTGTGTGTGTGTGTGTGTGTGTGTGTGTGTGTGTGTATGTGTGTGTGTGCGCGTGCACATGTGTGTGTGAGAACCAGCACTTCCGTGCAAGTCCACCAAAAAGAGCCACTTAAGGGATTCTCAGGAGGATCAGTGTCCAACACGTGAACAGCAGTCACTGAAACCAACACATTAACACACACGTTCCCACAAATGGACTCAAGACAGGAGTGTCTTCTGCACAAACATAAACTACATGTTACTTTAATATCACAGATACTAAATACACATCTCATCATGACACATTAGCATAATGACCTGAATACATACAAACAATAGAATTTGTTGCTTTAAATAAAGTCAGCGTGCCCATCGGGGGATTCACTCTGGTGCTTTGAGAACACAACATTTTTGAAGTCATATTTATTGGATCTCAGTTGTCACTACCTGGGGGGGAAATTAAAGAGACTCCTCAAATCCAGAGACAGGAATGCAAAAAAACCTCCTTTCAGACACAGAGAAGCAGAAAACATTTAAGTTATTCAATGACTAAAGAAGTGATTTCACTCAAAACGTATCACGAAAACACACAAATCATTGTAATAAATAAAGTGACTGAGCGCACACGTTTTAAATGTTATCTGACACTCATGTTGCTTTCATGTATCTCCTGGTCATATTATATCTGTGGCTGGATCCTCAGCAGCACTGGGTGAGCCATTTTTAGACAAATTCTATATATTACCATATTCAGTAACTACCATACTGAAGGAGCACCGTAAGCAGCTCCAGCTATCCATGTATCACATTCACATTTCATTATATGTACAGTATGTCATATAATTATAGTATCATGTCATTCTAGTGTATGAGTGAATCTGAAAAATAACGTACTATAATTATTTTGAGGTTTTGGGTTTCAGGTCTATTGAATAAACTGTGGCTGGCTGATGCGGGAGCAGATGCTGGTGTGTACACTACAGGAGGGCCTAAACCTGTTGAAACCACATTAAACACACGTTATTCAGTGATTGGCATCAGCCCCCTGGTCACAAGATGACAGTGAGCTCTTCTTCACGAGTTGCTGCAGGTGCACCTGCACACAGGTCCTATCTTTGTGACGATTTTTATAAGTGGGACAAAAAATTGGGTTCACATCAGGGTTAGCTGACTCTCAACAGGAGGCAGGGTGATGTTATTATGGCCAACAAGTCTGACAAATGATCGACCACAGCTCGACTTGAAACGTTATGAGGATTCAACCTAAACAGAAACATACTTTGTTAATTCTGGCGATTGGGTTGTCAAACTGTAATGTTAGCAAGGAAGAGAATTAATTATGATGTTAGCTGTTCTCTGACAGAAGCTAACGGGGCTGTCAGGTACGGTGTTTTACCTTGAAATACGGACCCATCCCTGGGTTCACTGGTTTCTGATCAATCAGGAATCAGTGAAGTGGAAACAATTGGTCAGATTTCCTACATTTATACGACTTGCAACCTCTAACACATCTGTACTATATTTGATATTACCACCCTGAGTGTGACAACAGAGGAAAATGGTGTGAATTCAGTCTACTGGTGAGTCAAAGGTCAGAGTTTCAACATTGTCGGCTGCTTTTTCAAAATGAAAAGGTTGACAGTCTTCAGTTACATCTTCAGGAGCACAGCGACCTTTAACAGTTCAGCATCAAGTGAAATCAATCTTAAACATTGTATCCTGTGTCATATGAAGTATGTAAAGAGTGTTAGTGTCAGTGTGAATCTTTGTTGATAAAATTAAGGTCTGCCACTGAGAAACAACAAGTAAACTCGACCTATTCACAGACACACTCAGAGAAATTGATTTTCTTTTCTTCAAGTCTGCACACTTCAAAACCCCCCTTTTTAATTTTAGCATCAATTCTATTTATTCACACCATGAAATTACTTTCGGCACTGCCAAGGAAAAAGACACATGCACACTAATACATACCCTGGGTAATTCACACATGCAAGTAGAGAAACACACACACACGCTTTAGAAATAAGGTCTCATTCAGTCGAGCACACACACACACTGACAATAAGGCTGCCTCAGCTCCGCCAAGGCTGAAGAGGAAACCTGGCAAGAGCATACACTCGCTCAGCCTTGTGGCCGTGCTCTCTGCTGAGCTGCACTCAATCAAGATGCCAGTGGACGGCTGCGAGTAAAATGGCATTTACGTGAGGAGTGTGTGTGTGTGTGTGTGTGTGCGCACACTTGTTGACCTATATAACAGTGGACTTTGGAGTTGTAGCACTTCCACCAACAGGGGACTTGAAAGGCAACAGTGGCTATTTTTAAGGTTCTCTGTTGGCCTTTAGTCATGCTAGATAATGTTAAAGCCTACTGGTTAACTGTCAGCGCGTTTACATGACACTCAAGAAAACTGAATTACTGGGTTTGTCCGACTATGATCGGATTGTTAAAATGCATGTATACACCTTAGTCTGACTAAAATCGGACTGGATCAGATTTCTTATACTCTGATTGAAACACCGAGATTATTCGACTTATAATCGCATTACTCGCGCATGTATACGTTACATCAGATCAGATCGGATTTTGCGTTCTACGCAGGCTTGAGATTTTTTTCCCGGGGCCGTGAGCTGGAAGTGGAGGGACGGCGACGGTGGCGTCTTTCCTCCGAAATAACCACAAGCAAGAGCGCCATTGTGCATCTAGTTTGTGTAATTATCATGTAAACCATACACGAAATGTACAAAGATGCAGCTTCGTCTCGCTCTTCGTACGCCATCTTTCTTGAATGCCGAGGCAGAGTTTGTTTTTGCTGGTGATGTAAAGAGGTCAGCCGGAGGTGGCTCTATTACCACTAGTTGAAATGGGTATAGCGCCACCTATCGTACCGGGCTATGACATGCTTCGGCCAATAATTTGATTTTCTCACCGGCATGTATATGAGTAGCATAGTCGAACTATGGCTGTAATCCGACTAAGCTGCGCATGTAAACGCACTGTGTGTTTTAAATGTTTGCCAAGAGGCGACCCGTAGATGTGTGAGTGTTCAAATTCATACTCTGCAGGCTGGAGCAGGAATTTAAGATTTTAACATTCACACATGTTGTTTTTAACACCCTGGAATTATTAGTGCGTTTGTGTGTGTGTGTGAGACGTGCACACATAGACAGTGCTCAGGGTGATGAGCTGAGAGGCCACAATCAAAACACAAGAAGAGAATAACTGAATTTATTCAACAACTAAAGGACTCATTCGATACAAAATTCATTACAAAACACACACACATTATTTTCATAAAGTGACTGAGAGCATAAAACTAAAAAGATACTTTAAGCTTTTGTATTTTCCTTTTTTTTTTGCATTTTGAAGCAGACTTGGTCTACTTGCATGTGAGGATCAGTGTTTAAAAGTCAATACCCTGTGGTTTTGCATGTTTTAGCTTTTTTACACCACCATTACTGGATAACCATTTTGCAAACCATGCTCCTGTGTTTTTCCCGCTGTTCTGGGCACCAACTTAACTTTAGCAGCAAAATGAGTATACAGTAATACAGTATAAGAATTATCCATTCATCCATCTATCTGTCCATATGTCATCGACAAACTTAAATAATCCTGTATCATAACACATACTCACAGAGTTCATATTTGCAAATTATGCTACAAACACTGATAAATGTGTGTCTCACTGTCAGCGTTTCCAGAAAAACTCTGCCCGTCCAGACAGACCCTCTGATCCAAATGTGCTCACTTTTGATTCCAAAAAAACAAGATGCCAACAGCCAGACTCCAGGCAATCGGTGACATCATAGTGGCCACATCCACAGTTTTTTCTTTCTCACTTAAAACTCCATCAGTTACCTGAGGGCAACCAGAGGCCCAATCCCAATGTCCCCCTCTAAGCTGGCGGACTTAGCTGATGTCACCTGATGAATGTTTGAGCGAGAGAGGCTGCAAGGGGCGGATATAATGTATCAGGAATGGGAAAGCCCTTTTGGAGTACATATAAACACAGTCAGGGGTGTCAGTAAAACTAGAGAATCAATGTTTTCCCATGATTACCCCATGTTTAATGTTACAACACTATGAAATGCGGGTATTCCCTTAGCCAAAGTCTGAAGAAACACAGACTTGCGTAACATGGCCATAAGGGGGTCAGAATGTACTGCAAGAGAGCACTGAACACTTTGACAGCAGGACAGCCCGAAAGCCTTGCAGACTTACTGGGAATGTACCACACTTGCAGACTCATGGACTTTGCGGGTGTGTCCGCGATTCTTGAGGGCTGTCCAAACCCAAGATTTATCCAGCCCACAAGGGCTCTCAAGTGGACTTTCTGCAGACTTCCAGAAAGTCTCCTCGGGGGACCAGACCGGAATTCATTATCTACAATTCACTGCGATAGGGGTGCGACATTGTGCAACATCTCAATGTCTGAAACAATTAATTTACTGAAATGTTACTCAAATCATGTAGGCTAGAAATAAAATGTAACCACAACATCATATATTAAACTCGCGGCCTCAAGCACTCACAGTACGTACAACTGAAGTGCGAGTCTGGAGGGTGGAGAACTGGATGCAGCCTTTGAGTCTGAGAGTGTGAACTTGGGGCCACGCTTTCCTCTTCAAGTTACCTCCGTGACCCAATCATCTGCTTGGTGTGAAACAAATCCTCCTTTCTCTGCTGCTGTCAGCTGTCACTTCAGCGTCTGACTGACCCTCCTCAACCCCGGTCGCTTCCTGTTTCATCAGAGACACCTGTCCACATCACATCCATCCAAACCTTTCGCCAACTCTTCCCTCTATCAGAGGAACATTCCTGTGCGGCTCATGGCGTGATTACCCCCGTAAAATGATATCATCACGCTGAGGTCTTATGGCCAATTGTTCTACCAGCTAGCGTCTCCTGATTGAAATGCAAAGCGTACATGATGTGTATGAGAAGCTAAAACATGCAAACACACTGGTATGGTCCTCATTGGGTCAGGTGGCGTCAGGGTCATCTGCTCATATCACAGCTGTTCCTCCACACTTGACTCCTCCCGGGATGATGGAGGAAAAACGGGTGACACAGAGCAGAGGACAGGGGGAGGCGTTTTGAGGGCTCGTACTCCAGCATGTTCTCCAAGAGGTGAAAAAACTGGTGATGCTCCGTCCCCTGTGACAACAAGTACTTCTGCAAAGAACACAGATAAAAAAGAGAAACACGTTGTTTAAGGGAGGAAACCTGTCACTCGTGGTGAGACGTTGCACCTCAGCTCACCCTCAACGGTTTGCACTTGGCTTTCACGTAGCGCCCGGCTTTGGAGCACTCGTTCCAGTCGAGACGCCCGCGGTGGAAATACTTCTGCTTTCTGTGAGGGAAAACTAACATTTATCAGGTTAAGTGTGTTTTCACGTACGTTTGTGTGAAACCAACAGTGTACAGGAGTGCGTCACCTGCTCCTCTGGATCATTCTCTGGGGGATTGGTCCCTGTAATATCTCCATCATAGCAAGATGCTCCTTATTGTCATGAGTCTATAAGTGAACAAAGACACACAAGTGAAGACAAGATCAAAATCCTCTCTGAACGCACGCAGTATGAACACACTTGTGACCTGGTACAGTGTGAAGCCTTCGTAGTATTCAAACAGGATGCAGCCGATACTCCACACGTCACACGGGTGACTCCACCCCAGCTCTGAGGGTGAGAGAGGAGGGACACATCCCTCAAAAACAAGCACAGGACTGACAGCGCCTGGTTACTCCGTGGTCTAAATCAACATCTCTCACCCAGGATGACCTCTGGAGCTCGGTAGTGACGAGTGGAGATGACGACAGAGTGGTGTTCGTGGTCAAAGGTGGCGCTGCCAAAGTCAACGAGCCGCACCGTGGTGTCATTTACTCTCCTCTCATTGCACTTCTGGAAGAAGACAGAAGGAGAAACTCAGCCTGGTTATTTAAAGGGTAGTTCTAGCTAATTACAAGTTGCAGTTATTAGTCGTAAATTGTAGTTTTGGCCATCATTTCTATCAGTTATGAACACTCTACAGGTCTGGGAACAGAGCAACAGCTCTCATGGCTCAAAGAACATCAATGAAACAGGTTGTCGTCAAGCCAACAGTTTGTCATATCTGTAGCACTCAAACCAGCTATAAAGTAACCAGGATCATCTGTGTTGTGTGGCCTACAGAGCGTGTGCAGTAGAGACTTCTGCTGACCAAGTCAGCTAACTTTTGATTTAGAGCCTGGACAACTTGAATAGAAATTCATTCTATCTTGTGGCTTTTATAGACTTTCCAAAATTATCCACAGTTTTACAGCCACTTCTGTCACAATGTAAGCTTATGGGAAAAGTCTTTTTTGGGCCCCAGTGAATCACGTGAGGGTGTAATTACATGGTCATCACAAAAGTTGTCTTCAAAGCCGGGCACTCTTGAGGAGGCTTAGTTTTGTCTCTGTATATCCAGACACATGCCCCTGGTGTTCAAGGCAGGGAAGAGCATTTATTGACGGATGGATATAAATGCCGCCACTGACATGAAAGTGGACCTAATGAAGTACAGTGACAAATGACGTTACGCATGCACCATGTTAGGCTGTTACCATAACAATATGTTAACTAAATATGCCGTCAAACATAGAAACAAAGGAATTTTACACTGAGTCAGCTAATTAATTTATGCTACATCCTCTGGCTCACACTGTTGACGGTATGTCTGAAATCCTCCACAAAAGTGTCAATTTTTCAAATCATAGTCCGGCAAGTGTGTGTGTCCTAAACACAAATTGTTGTTTTCACAGTGTGTTCAGACAGAATGTGAGATTTTTGGAGGCGGTGTGACGAGATGCAAATTGATTCAGCGTGAAGAAGCTAACATCTGTACAGTTGGTTCACTGACAGATTGAAGGAGCTTTTGTATCTAAAATGTTAACTATTAAACACCATCTTTATGCTGAACCAAGCTAACAGCTCAGACCTGTAGCCTCATATTTTACAGTATTAACTCTCTCGCTTGACTCAGCTTGAAAGTGAATAAGTATTTTTCACCAAAGATCAAAGTTTTTCTTTAAAGTATAATGGGCCAAAGTTGAACCAGTAATGCAGTCGAGGAAAAACTGAAAAGCTGCTTTAAAAACATTTTGTTTTCTACATCCAAATAAGTCTGGGTAACCTCCGGGTTCTGTGACCCACCGCTCGCGTTTCATGCTCCAGATGGCGTCTTTTCTGAGTATGATATTATTATTATTACTGACAGGAATGATGGACAAGACGATCATGAAATAACCCCCCGAGTTTTAAAAACAATTGTATTTTTTTATTAATTATCATTAAAGTCTCTCCAAAAGACGCCACACACTGTCACATGGAGGTAAGCAAACACAAGCCACAGTCGTCCTGGATAAATATGCGTGCCTAAAGGAAACACATGTGGGTGGTTCACGGCTTCTGCTGAGCTAAATTTGCATCCAAATGGGCGACCACAAAGCAATCTCCCAGGTTGCTCTGCCTGCATTAATCCCTGCTTATTTAACATCCTGATTTTTTCGTTCGAGGCCCAGCCTTCATGCCTGCAGTTGTTTCTGACCTTCTCAGCGTTGTATATGAGGGAGTAGTCTGAGTTGACAAAGAGGATGTTCTCAGGCTTCAGGTCGGTGTGAGTCAGCTTGTTGTCATGGAGAACTGCAGTGGAGACAGAGGAGGGGGGAGTAGATGGAGATTTATCTGGAGAGAGTCGACGCCCTCGTCTGGTCAGGTTTCTGTTGGTTAAACTGTTAATAATCGTGATGGATGCCAGTTTGTCTGCTGAAATGAAGGTTTAATTAAAAATGCTGGAAACCCTGAGTTTGTGCTGTGGTATCTGCACCTAACCACACAATGCTGTGCACCTCACAATGTGGCAACACAAGATTTCTTTGTATTTCTTCTTTTAATTGTGTATAATAAAGTCATGCTGATGATTCATAACACTTTCAGAAGTCTGCATCACTACATAAACCAATCCACCAGCAAGCAAGGTGTCTTGCTAAAGAGCATTTTGGCTGGAGCTCCAGTCATCAGTTCCTTAGATGACACCAGCCTCACCTACAGGTGGGAGACTGATGAACTGGAGCAGACAAAACAACCCGGGGCTCAACGCATTTAATGCAGCGGAGACGGTCGTGTGGTTACATAAAGATCCCAACGTCATCCGCCTCCATCACCCCGTGTGACTCCTCGGTCGAGACGTGTCGTTCTTTCCTCTTTTTGGACACGAACATCACTAAGGACCTCAAGTGGGAGGTGAACATCAGGTCATCTTCACCTCCTCCATCACCACTGCTGCTGCTGCTGCTGCTGCTGCCAGGGACGAGGGCAGACTGAAGCGAATCCTTTACTCTGCTGAGGAGGTGATTGGCTGCATTCTGCCGACCCTGCAGGACCCTGAGGTGATCTAAGGAAGTTTTTGAGGCACTCCGCTCTGGTATTAGAAGCCAGATCCATCAGGATCAACATTTTTCTTCATGGACAATGCATGTTTCTGCATTTTTACATCAATCAATTTTGAGTTTTCCTTCAGTCTTTTATATAACTTATTTGCATGAAAGATGTTTTGAAAGTAAAAGAGGTCAAAGTCCAGACTGACAGAAGCTGCTCTGTCCCACAGATAACACTGGTCCTGAAACACCTCGTCAACAGTCTCGCCTTTAACTTTGTGACTGTGTGACATCACACCATGTCACCATGTCACACACTTGCATAATTAAAGTCTAGCGGCTAGTTTGGCATTGACAAATTAATTAACTACACAGCTGCGCATGAGATATGAGACAAGTTATGTGTTTTTTGAGCACTAAAGCATATCGGCCTATTCTAGCAGTAATCAAAAATAACATGTTTACTTCAACATACAAGTTTTCAACACATAAGACCTAATATGAGATAAGAACACAGACCAGTGGTGTTGCACTCAGAAACTGTGGAGCGCGCCAAATTGCTCAAAATGCCAATTTCAACATAATGTTGCTTTAAGCAAATGTGCTCATAATAGATTTTGGATGAAATTAATCAGGCGTATGAGTGAGAACAACTTGATGTAGATCTAAGATCTGGTGATCTTCAATTATGGATAAGCAATTACATTTAAAATTCAGTGATACAGGCTTTAAAGTCTGATATTTGATTTCACTTGAACCTAGTATGAGGACAGAAAGAAGATCCTCTCCAGGTAACAGTCAGTCCCTGAATATCCACCTGGCTTGTTTGCTGCTGCATCAGTGGGACGGCTTTGAAATAATCGGCTTACAGTCGTCACTGACATTGATCCAGAGGTACAGGAGAGAAAAAAGCAGAGTGGTACCGTTGATGTGGTGCATGTTGGACTCACAGCTGACAGCGTGGCAGATCTGGTGGGCCATGTGTCGGATCTGGTTCATGGGATAAGGCAGGAAGCTGTTTGCTTTCATGAAGTCGAAGGTGCTGAGAGCGAGCAGCTCGAACGAGATGCACACGTGGCCGTAGAAGTTAAACCAGTCCAGCATCTGCACACAGTGACTGAAGAGACAAGAAGCACAGAGATGAGATGTATCAGACAGGAGAAGAGCAACATCTTCACAATCTACTCACTGTCTGTTGGCCGGATCTCTCTCGCTGATCTTCTCCAGCACGTTGATCTCCAGTTTGGCTGCTTCTCTGTATTTCTCCAAGTTCTTGATGATCTTCAGAGCGACTCGACTTCCTCCTCTGCGTGTTAAAAACACTGGGTTTGAAATATTTATTTAAAATGTTCCATATCGGTCCAACTTTTATTATTACAAGCAAATTACCTGTTATGGTCCAAACATTGTACCACCTTCCCAAAAGTTCCCTCACCTAAAGTGTCGACTATCTCATCTGTAAGACAGACAGGGGTGGAATGTAACTAACTATGTTTACTCAAGTACTGTATCTCAAGTGCTACTTGACAGGACTGCTCCACTGCAGATGAAATGATTAGTTGACTAATCAACTGATTTAAAATGTGTTTTCCACACTCTTTATCACTGTGTCTCCCCATTGTAAACATTATTTCCTCAAATCGATTCAACATATTTTGTTCGCATAGATGAGAGAAAATCGAAACAAATGAACATTATGTGTCTGGCAGAAATAGTCGGTACAAACAAGACAAAAATAAACTAAAAAAGATATAAAAACCCACAACAAACAAAAAAAGTCTTCATAGGAAATTACAAAATGATTTCTGTGAGTGCTCCAGATTTTTCTTGGGCACAAAACAAAAACAGACACAAAACTTTCATCCATTTCATAGTTCCAGTTTCACAAATGTGTGTATTTGCTGCTGCTTCTTTTAATAACTTGAATGTACTTTTTAAATCATTTTAAGGTTTGAACTATTGGACTCCACTAATGAAGACACATCAGAGAAGTGCACTGGAGTCGACTCGAGTCACTTGTTTGATGCAACTTGACTAGACAGAAAATAAATGAAACCTTATGACTCAAATGACTCAAATGACAAGTCTGTGATCATTTCATGTTTTCAGTTCAGTTTTAGATTTTTGTGTGGGATTAAATAAAGAAACAAATAAGCTTTTATAATGCTATTTACTTCTATTTGATAATATTTATCTGATAGCACATCAACAATCATAACACAAATGTAATACATTTTTGAACAGGCACTGTGAAGACAGCAGACTGTAGGTTAGGGTTAGGGTTTCCTTGGTGGGAAAAAAGTTACTTGACTTGCTGAGTAACAGTGACTGGGGCTTGAAACTTAGAACTGCTGGAGTCACATGTCTGAGACAGACTGAGGTCAAATTAAAGCTGGAGTGTTTTACAGTATGAAGGCTGTCAACACTTAACTGCTACCTACATCTGTCCTCGAGGACGTCTCCACTCTTGTAGATCAGGTGGCCGTTCTCCGTGTCCCTCTCGTTGTCCTCTGCAGCCTCATCGCTGCTCCGCTGGAGACAAAGACAACTGAATTTGTGACAGAGGAGAAATCTGGGCAGCGAGCGACCTGCCTCCGTCCGGTTCTTCATTGTCTAACTAAAGACAGGGTGGCCTGAAGGGCAAAGGTCATCAGCGGGATTTACCCTTGACTGTGACGGTGCATTCAGTCACATGCGGATGCTGCACTTCAAGACACTTCATTAAATGCAGCCCGTTTCTTTAAAACCGCAGACACTTTCGATGCAGCCGTGATCAAAACAAATCCTCCAAAACGCGAGCTTCTGCGCAACGATGTTGATCCTGATGACCTGAGGTTGTTCTAAAGGAGGTTAATAAGAAATGTCAAATGACTTCTGGCCTCTTTGGAAAAGCTGAGGCTCTATTTCCATCCGCACTCTGAGACTGTTATTAATATGAGAAGCCCAGCAAGTGCTGAGGAGACACTTGCTGCAGGACGAGGGCCGCGAAATAGACGAACGAGTGACACACAAAAAACACGCACTCAGTCTGCATGTCATTTGTTGTTTGACGACTGAGGAGCTTAAGGAGAAAAATAGCAACCGGGTGCAGGTGGTTTGGAGTCAGAAGTTGACGTGATGCAGAGGTGACAGACGGAAGGGAATGCAAGCACAGAAAATGGAGATACTCACAGAGAGGCAGAGGCAAATACAGTCCAGAAAGCCTTTATAGAGAGAGTACAGCTCTGTCTTTCCCATTATTCAGCAGAGCCACTCAGAGACGAGCTTGTGTGGAAGAGGAGATGATGGAGGGAGGATGTAGTAAAGGTGAAGGCAGGTTAAGCAGCGGCAGAGAAACTGGCCCGACGAGGAGTTTGGGAAAACAACAGGACGACTGAGGACGGGATAATGGAATATTAAAGCAAAAGGCACAGAAAAACTAGAGAGCGCGGAGATGTGACAAAGTAAAAAATAGCTTGCGGCGTCGTCAGCGGAAAAACCAGAGGTGAAGGAAAGACACAACTACAGATAACAAGAAAAAACACCTTAAGGCGAATAAAGAAAAGTGAGCATCAAACAGCGGAGGAAAGCGAACGAGAAAGCGGGCGCACAAGACAAAAACAGAAAGTGGCGGACAGAAGTGAGACGGAGGAAAGGGGGGAGGACAGAGAGCGCAGAGACAGACGCTAATAATAAACTTTTGGTCACAACCCCCTGAGAAAGTCTTGAGAGGAGAATCAAGACGTGGCGAGGGGGAGCGACGCAGGGCAGATCCAGTTTCACTCAACTCACTTACACGCCTCCTTACACCTCCTTAACCTCTGCAATAAGTTTTGCCACACCTGTCCTGCTCTGCACGCCACACATGCCTTTCAATATACAGTGCGTGCTTTCCTTACAGAAATAACCGACACGGCTCGGATCAAGCTTTTATTTTGTAGGTCAGAGGGACATGACTTGAACAGAGGGGGGGGAACGTTTTGTCGTTCATTTCAGCGCAAAGGGACACAAGGAAATGTCATTATAAAAATATTAAAACTATAAAAACAGTTAAAATGTTCATCTGAAATCTCATTTAGTTGATAAAACCTGTAGAAAAAGGGAACAATTATGTAAAACAGACATTTAATTATTTAAAACAGGTCAGTAATAATAAATTAACTCGAACAGGTCAACAAGACAAACCAGTAACAAATACACCATACCAATATGTAGTCATTGTCAAAACATTTGATTTCTATAGAGCTGCAACAATTAATCGATTAGTTGTCAACTATTACATTAATTGCAGACGATTTTGATAAACAATTAATTGGTTGAGTCATTTTTAAAATCTCTTTGAGCTTCCTAAATATGAATATTCCCTTTACACCACGTTCTGTCACTTTCAAAACCAACCAACTAATCGAGAAATTGAGAAAGCAGTCGACGGATTAATTGACCATGAAAGCGATCGTTGCAGCCCCCAGACTTCTAAAACTATTTTTTGTTATATAATGTTTGAAGTGAACACAGGCAATGTCGGAAACAGCCAAATAATCAGACTGAACAATGATGTTTGTTTTGGATGCTCATGGAGACTTGAGTGACGGTGAACGCGTTACGATGCCAGCTGCCCCTCCTCGTAGTTCTGCCCAGGCAAAATCAATATGTCGCCGTATGGCTCGTCCTGCTCCGCTTGTAACTTTCTGGCCGATAGATTCTCTACAGACGAGACACAGACACTGACCTTAAAACAAAACTAAGCAAAACTAAACTGGTTTAAATATCAGTATTCAGTTATTTTTCTATGAATTATGGTACATGAGGCGAGACATTTGACAAACAGAGGCCAACAATGTCCCTCAGCTCTCTCAGCTGAAAGTCAGATCTCGTAATTCACAGACCGCCACATATTGATTAAAGAGCTTCCTCTGGTGTTGATCCTCCAGCATTAACAAGATTTCAACATGAGTGATGGGATGATTCAATGAAGACTGAAACTGAAGCCTCACCCAGGAGCCTCTGAAAAATGTTGCTGACAGTTCTGCGGTCGACCTCTGGCGGCAGGAGAGACTGGAAAAGAACAGGCGTCCATTCATGTCCGGCCAACTCCGGCAGCAGCCTGTACGCACACACAATAACACATGTCCACATGATGTTTGCCTCCAAACTGCAACACTAAGCTTTGAGTTTCTCCCAGAGATCCTTGCGTTCACTGTCATTACCGAGGGGACTCTGCTGCAGGCGCTTCCAGGGACTCTTCCAGCACCTCTGGGATGTCCTGCAGTGTAGAAACAGACCTGGAGACAGGAGATCTGACAACACACACACACACACATACATATATAAAAGTGGACAGCTTTCCTGTCACAACTGGCCCTTGTGATCAGATCTCAGTTGCTATCTTTATGTATAAAGTTTGTCGAATTAAAAAGAACACACAAGAAAGTTAAGACATTGCTGCAGATACAGTTTCACAAAGTTCATAAAGTTTCTCTGAACTCATGTATATACAAATTTGAGGTTTTTTTTAGGGAGTCTGGTGACTTCAGGGGCATCAAAGAAGATGCTATATCTGTTACTGTTTACTGTATTCGTAGAATTTGACATGTTTACAGTCAATAAAATGTTGCTTGTTACGTACCTTTCTGTCTCGGGTGTGAACATGGGGGAGATCTCTCGAGACGCCTCCCTTTGATCGGAGCCCTCCAGTGGCAGTGAACCATGACCTGCGCACACACATTTGCGGACGCTGGCTTATTCCCTGGATGCTTGTTGTAACCCCAAGCCATAAGTGATACATGCCTAACCCCAACCTCTGACCCAAGCCTCCCCACACAGACCGCTGAACGCAGCTGCAGCGAAGCACATCGAGGGCGACAATTTCACTCCCAGTTAAACACAAACGAGCTGCCCTCCTCCTCCTTCTCCTCCTCCTCCTCCTCCTCCTCCTCCTCCTCCTCCTCCTCGGCGCAGCATCGTGTGTTTTTACACAAGGTTTACCTGAAAAATCCATCGTCATCTCAGATTCTGCCACATCTCTGGGGACCTGTGTTCACACACAGACGCACACGCATTCATAGTTTTTCATCCTGTGATATTTCTCCCTGCAATAAAGCGACTTCACAGGCATCCACGTAAACAAACATGCTGCCACACCTCCTTGGAGCTGAACTCCAGTCTCTCCGACTCTCTCTCGGCCGCCTCGGCCGCCTCAGCCGCCTCCACCATCTCTCTTTCCTTCTCAGAGTCAGTGGACTCGGCCCCTCGCTCTCCGACCTGCAGGTCCGAGCCTGAGAGAGGCGTCACGGTCGCAGCCCGTCTCCATAGAAACTGCACCTCTTCAGGCAAGACTGCAGGGGGAAAAAATAGCTCTGAGGTTTATTTGTGAAAAGGTTATCTGAGTCACATCCATGGAAATAGCAGCAGACCCAGAAAAAAGCTGACGTAAAGCTGATGTTTGTTGACATTTTATATCTGCATATGATAAACAATAATATAGAAAGATCACCACAAAGTAGTTTAAAGGATAAGTTGAAAGATCAGTCATTATCTACTCTGTTTGATACGACAGATTACAGGTAAGATTAATACTTCATGTAAAGCCCCACAATTAAAGGACCAGTGTGTAGAATTTAGTGGGATCCAGGCGTGCGGTTGCAACCAAGAAACTCTTGTCTAATCACGCAAAAGGCCGTCTCCAGAGCCAGTGTTTGTTTTGTCCGCTCTGGGCTACTGCAGAAACATGGCGGACGCTCTGTCGACATAAAAGGCTAATTCTAGTTTAATTTGATTATATGCTAATGAAAACATAATTATGAATATCAAATTGCATTTCTGCCCTCGGATCCTACACAATGCACCTTTAAAACATAAATAATCATCAGTTCTGTGTTTGTTCTTTGCACAGAGATTAATCTTGAACCACGATAATGCCAGAACACACTTTAGAAGGCAGTCCCCCCACACAGGTGTTTTCACTCATGTTTCCTGATTAGATCTCATCAGAAGACTGTGTGGCTCATTAGCGACGCCTCATTTCTATTCCAGTGTCACAGTAAGCCACGACAATGTTACAGTGAGCCAGCAGGAGCAATCAAAACTGCATCGGCTAAATGGAATTCATTAATTTCATCATTCACATCTGCGTCACCTCAAAATGTCTCCTGTGAAAAAAAAAAGGACCATTAGCAGTTTGGCGACGCGTCATTTTCAGCATCCCAACTTCAACACGACCAGAGGCGGAATCAGCCAGACGGATAGAAAACACCTGTGTGACTGAGCACAGCCTTTAACTGACTGGCTGGTTTCGGGTGCATTGCTGCCTTCCTTTTGTTCGCAGGTGTGCTACTGACAGGTGCAGGGGTTGTCGAGGAGCTCAGCAGCAGGTCGCATCCTGTGAGAGGAAGGCGGCAGGAGAGGCAGACGTCCGGTTTCAGCCTGAGGGTTGTCGATCTGCTCCCGCAGCGTCTCCTCGGGGAGCTGCGTCACCGGGTCGAAGAAGACCAACTGCCTCCTCCCTCTCCTCCTCCTCCTGGTCTCCACCTCAGCAGGAGGCTCATCCTGGGAGAGGTGAAGGTAGAGTAAAGTAAATTCACTAGAAATTTCCTCCACCTGTCAAATGTAATCTGGGTGCCACTTTATTAAACGGCACCTTTCATTGTGGGTTAATAAGTTGTAACTAATGGGTTTTTAATGCTTTTTAGATAAGATATAAACTGAGAGTAAGAAGGTTCGGGTTGCCAGGTTGTGAAACAATCCTTATTGCTGGTGTTACATTTCTATGTAACTCAACTCTTTTATTTAGTCCCACGGACAGACCTTCAACCACTGGACCACAATCCAATTCATGATAATGTATAAATAATTCATAATAACAGGTAAAAGCTTGATGGCCTTCACTGAACAACCGTTGTTAATTATTCATCAGTGTTTCTACTACTGCAGGCTTAACAGGTAATGAAAATGCAAGACTTCTTTTATTAATGCGACCTTCTGTTTATGTGTTTACCCATCATTTTTAACATGTGTACCTGTGTGTTTTCCTTGTTATACGTATCCAACCTGCCTTCTGGTGGAGTTGACCACTTTAATTGTTGTGATGTGATGATCCACATTTTTTCTTTGCTATTGTCGAAACATTCATTTGTATAGTTTATTCTAGATAATTTGGGTGTTTTTTCTAAGCACCGTGGGCGGATTTTGAGCAATTACTGGGTTGGAAAACATCAAAACCAGTCTAGCAACACTGCTGGCACCTCTGACTCCAGACCCGGTCTTTGGCCTTCCCTTGATGCAGATGGTGGGGAAGGGAGGACGGGCGCAGAAATGGGGGTCAGCTGGTCTGTTGGGGTTCCAGGCTTCACCTCTGACTGGCCTGGCTCCTCCTCCGGCAGCAACATGGCGTCTTCACCGGAGAGAGTTGTGGGCTGTAATCTGATACGGGTAGAAAACACAGTAAGTGTGCGCGTGTGTGGATGTGCATGTGCTGATGTTTTCAGGTACATCCTGATGATTTACTCAATAGTGGATCCTGTGAGCTCTTTGGTGGCGTCTTTAACCAGCTCTGCCTCTCCTCCGCCCCTTTCCATCTCCATCTCCATCTCTTCCTCTCCAGGTGTGACGCCTTCCCTCGGTACCTCCAGATCCCCTGTTTAACAAAGGGTAGAGGAAGATGAAACACAACTACCACTTCCTTTTCCCTGTTGTCTCATAAGATAAAAAGGAGCTGGTAGTTAAGCCTCACACCTTCTGCAAATCCATCAGTCTGGGACAAGAGAAAGTCAATGGTCTCTGGATGCTGATCGATGAGCTCCACACCCTCAAACTAGCAGAGGGAAGAAGAAGAGAAGATGGATGCCAGAGGAAATTTAGAAATACGAATGTCTTTGTAGGAGCTTCTTTTGACAGCTGTACCTCGGCAACAGGGAGAGCGACAGGCTCCGTCTCTCTCAGAGTGATGGTGTCCGGAGATGCTGTGATGCCTGAGTGAGAAATATGAACTAAATCAACAACAAAAAAAAAACAACAATTTCAACGGCTACACACACAGAAGTCAGCAGGAGAGGACGCAGCTAATCAAGCTGCTATTAGAGCGCTCTCTACTGCTGAGTGAAACCCAGACACACTTCCCGACACCGCTGCATCAGCCTCGGCCAATTACGAGGATGTTGTTGAAGGCAGTCCGCCCTGACCTGACCCGCAGCATCTCTCTGCCACAGGATGTGCTGCTCTGTATCTCTGCCTCCATCTGCAAACTGTGAGCTCTCTGTTCCTGCGACCTGTTATCTCTCATTATCTCTGGTATCTCTGTGCACACAAGCTGACATTCTGTACATTTCTGGATATGTTTGCATATGTCTGTCTGTTAAGCTGCACAGATGATATTCAATTAAATTGGATCATCAGATAATTAGCGCAGGTATTTTGTGTTCTTAGTTAAAGTTAGTAGGTGGAGCCTGAGGGAGCATTCTTCTGTCAAATTAGTAAATCTGTACAAGCATGAACCTTTTCGTGTTCTTTTCGCGTTTCTTTTTTGTGTATTATTTGTTATGTTTTATGGAAACATGTAGGGTCTGCATGTTGCCGCGCAAATACGTCTCCTTTTCATCCCATCTCTACCTGTATTAACTACTTTTATGTAATCACGGTGCATCAAGTCATCCTACCACTTTCTAGCGGAGCAGCAGCATCACGAGCAGCTGGACTGGTCAGTTCAGGATGCTCAGGAGAAGTTTCTCTCAAATACTCTCGAGTCATCTGAGAGACACAGAACAGGCAGAGGAGACGAATTTCTCTCATGTTTAGAGAATATCCAGTTGTATCTTCACTATATAGCTCTCCTTGTGTGCGTATTTAGGTACCTCTATCAGTTTAGTTGGACTGGGCATGGCATCCTTCATGTACATCACGCCAAATAAAGGGTCTGGAGCTCCTTCTGTCTCCTCCAGGAAAGACAGGGCATCAGGGTTCTCCAGAGATTGTCTGAGAGATAACAGGAGGTGAAGAGGTGAGAAACGGGAGTTGTTTTGTGTCATAGGTTCAAGCAAATGTGTGAGCAGCTGCGTCGAGCAGCTGTTCTCACCTGCTTTGGTCATCCATATCAATTTTCTGTGACGTCTTCTGTTTCAGCAGCTGGCCCACAACGGACTGAAGCTCCTCTGGAAGGACACGAGTTCAAGAACAAACACATTTGTCTCAGAATCTCCTTCCTCAAAAGTGTTGACAATTTACCAGATTATGAATTTTTACCCAGGAGAATGGCACACTGCCGGTGGTAGACGACGACGACACCATACTGGAGCTGGGAGGAGAGGTAGAGGGAGAAGCGAGGTCGTGGCAGACCGGGCCGAGGCGGCGGGACCTGCTCCAGCACGTAGTCCATGATGTCGTCACTGTGCGGGCATTAGATTTATCATAACTTGACACAGTTCGGCCCAATAGCTGATAATACTGGTATGATTTCTTACCAGGTGCTTTTGACGTTGACTTTTAGGAAATCCCGGCGCGGAACTCTGATGCCTTTTGTAGCAACAAGCCTGAAACAGACACAGGGCTGTGATGTTTTACTCATCAGGGTATAAAAGTATAATGTGTTTTAATATTCTAGAATTGGTAATTGGTAAAGCAAATAAATTCAAATGTAAATCAATATTTAAATGTATGTATAAAATGCACCAGTAAAACCAGTGCAAAAGGTTGCCTAAACCTGTCTCAAACTAGATAATCCCATCTGGGCTTTGCACAAGGACAAAAGTGTAGAAATGTTGTGTTTTTGTTCTAAACAAATCTGTATTTTTGTCTCGCTATTTTCTTTTATCTACAATTAAAACAGAACAGAAAAAAACTATCCAAAAATACAATATTTGCCTCCAAAATGTCGGGAAGAGGAAGTATAAAGTCACAAACTCAGTAACAACTAGCTCAAAAGTAAAGTACTTGAGTAAATGTACTTAGTAACATCATCATCAGTCACTGCTCAATTTTGTTCACTGCCAAATTTGAATTGGGAAAATTAAGAAACACATCAAATAACTCCAAACTGACCTGCACCTGTCTTCTCCATGTGACCTTTGACCCCAGCTTCAAAGCTGTTGACTCTTTAAAGTGGACTTCAAACACTTCAGCATGTTGTTTAAACGACAGGTACATGCTGCCACATATTTGTTTTCTTAGGCACAGATGCACCTGCAGGCTGGGCCCAACAAAAGTGTGTCTGGATTATTTGGTGGAGAAGCTGGAATCTGGGTTTTAAAATGTATCGTGTGATTTACTGAAATGTCCTGTCCCCTGAGAATAAAGGAAGGTTGAGACATTTAACTTAATTTAAGTAGCTTTGATTTGCTAGTGAAGGTGTTTCTGACTTTTGAGAGATGATGGTCTTTGAATAAGTTCAGAACAGGTCAGCTCTCAGATAACAAACCAGCAGAGGTTCTAAGCAGGTCTAAAAAAAAATCCTCATAATCAAAAAGAAACACAATCAAGTCTGATCTTATTAATAATCAGCTAATAATACAGTTAATATCCCACTGTGGAGAGTAACTAAATAAATGTATTCAGGTAGAGCCCTTACATGAAATATTGGAGCCTATTTTACTTTGATTCTGTATTTCTGAGGAAAATATTCATATATTTGGTCTAACTCCACTACAGTTGTGTGATAGCTGCAGATGCTAATAACTTAGCAGGTGTAAATTATAAGAACGTCCAATGAGCATGTCATTGTTCTACAGTAAATTAAAGCATCCAACAACATATTTCATGTGTAAAATGAGTTTTCATGTCCCTCGGAGAGAAAGTCTACCCTGTAAAACCGAAGTAAACTTGTGAAAGCAGTGGGGGTTTTTTTTATGTCGTGTTATAGCTGTAACCAATCAAGATGTCTGCTAACAGGTTAATATTAAGTTTACAGCTCCAGATTGTTACTCACCAGATTGTAGAGAAACATCCTGTATGACGCTTTAAAACTGTTGGGTAGTAAAACATGTCAGCAATTCTTTCCGATAATCACTGAGATGGTTGGTGAGGTCTGATGGATGAAGGTTATCAGTCAACAGGACGGAGCTTCTGCACCAGAAGATCAATCAGCGTCGGTCCGCTTTCTTCTGTTTGAGGCCCGCTGATTGGTCAGTCTGACAGCAGCAGTGAAGTGCTCGTTGTTCCCATTTACACGTTAATGCATCACTAATAATTACCCACGTGTTTAATTAATATGGTTTCTAGACTGAACCACTCTGTAAATACTACTTTTGTTACTTAAAGTATGTTTGATGTTAATAAACTACCTGCAGGCTTAAATGCAGTTCAGTCACAATTCAATAAGTCATAATTAAGAGATTAAAAAAGACAAACTTCTGATAAAATGTTGAAACTGTGAGAAATGTTCACATTTTGATCGCACAAATTCAACTCATGACTTTTATTGCATAATTTCGACTATCAATCATCATTTTGAGCTTAGGGTCTTTTAATTCTGACTTTAAATATAATAATGACTTTCTAATTCATAATTTAAAATAATAAATATGATAGAACTTCTGCCACTACGTTTGCTATTTGACAGTAAGTTTTTTCTTTTGTTGAGTTCTTATCACAATGTTTCCAGAAGTAAGGAAACTAGTTCACCCCGAAACTGAACCATTTACATCCATCTTATGACCTGTGCTGTTTCATAAAAGAACTGATGCAGGTGCTTTGATTCATTAAAGAAAACTGTATTTTATTCAGATGTAAAGAAATGTGATGGATAGAATGAGACAAATCAGGAAACACGGTCATATAAAATAAAAGCAACAAAACAGCTGTAATAAAATTCGTATTCAACTTAAAAAACTAACAAAACAAAACAAAACAAAACACAGCAGAGCTACAGTGTTGAAAGAGCTTTCCTAAGATTCCTACAGATACAACAGAGGGAATGAAGTCAATGATGGCTGCAGATCACAACAGTCTTCCTCTGCACTCGGTGGATCCACAGCAGCAGAGCAGCACCTTCCCTTCCACACTGCCCACCTCATAGTTGTAGTCCCAGGTCAGCTCTGTGCCAGCCCGGATTCGCCTGCGGAAGGACACAAGTGGGAAGTTAGGGCTCCAAACACCACAGAACCTGTAACAAACTTAAAATCTGTCTCAAAACTCACTTGCTGGCAAAGAACGCCACCCAGGGAAACCGTAAGTCATGTGTGTCCACAAATACATTCTGGACGAAAAGGTTTGGACTACAGCTGTGCTGTAAGACGGAGAGGACACACAGATGATGAAATTAAAGACACTGAATTTAAGTGACATGAACTTAGATCCTTTAGATTTCACTTACATTGAGGTAACGCCCAAGGTTTCCTTCCAACTTGGCATCGATGATGTAGCAGGACTCCTCGCCGTCAAAGAACAGACGGGTGTTTTTAGAAATGTTATCCCCGCCTCCTCCAGTCGACACCTGCTGTCCTGTTTTTCCTCCATGGCCTCCCGTCCCTCCTCCGCCTCCAGGTGCACCTGATTTCACCATCATCCCGTGGCTGCCCTTCAGGGCGATGCCTCGAGTTGATTTCACTGCCACTTGCTTCTTAGTCACACCTGAGCCAGAACAGCAGCAACAAGAGGAAGCAAAAAAGAAAAGAATGAAAAGTGAAAAACTGCAAAATCTAAATAAGGAACACTATCAGTGTGTTGTAGATTCAAGCATCTCTTCTCACTACCTGTGGTGACTTTTTCTTTCTCCTTGTTGTCATCAGATCCAGAGCTGATGGTCTGAACATCATCACTGTCAGACAGAGTCATCACATCCTGCTTCTTTCCTGTTTCTGATTTCACCTGACTGAAAAAAAAATCCACAAAAAACACTAAATTAATCTTACAAGATTTCTAACTTTAGGTGATATTATGGATCGCTGAGGTGCAGAATTGTTGGTAATCAAAATATGCTTAAAATTAATATCTATTCAAGAAAATTGAGCACATCCAACATACGTCTTGCAGTCTCCGGATTCCTGTGATGGAAAACAGAAAAAAAAAAATCCATCATTTTACAAGACGAGAAAATAAGAGCCACCTTCTGCATTCTATCCTCTTACAAAAGATTTTTTAATCTAAGATGAGAGTTCTGATGAGTATTATGATTTTAGCTCTGTGTGAGACACTTCAATCATTTTGAAGAGGCTGTGAAACATTATTCTTCCTTTATCTCCTCTGCACTGACCTTCTTCAGGCCCTGGCTGGTTAGCCAGGAAGCCACTTTGCTTTTCCCCGTCTCCTCTGGCATGGACGGTGGCTTTTCATCATCTGTTCCTTTGGCTGATGCACTCAATCCATCTTTACTGTCTTGACTCCCTGGGGCAGGAAAGAGAGAAGGTGTGTGAAAAGACACTGGCCTCACAGCAGGAAAACGCTGATGATTTTTCCCAACAATAAGAGCTGGGAAGGATTGACTAAATACACTAATATAATAGTACATTTTTTGCCATAATATGCCATGAGATAAGCTTTAACCTACCCTAAAAGTCACCAAATTTGTCACTTTGTCACTCACTCAACAGATTTTAGAAACAAGAAACAATTACTTTCATTATCAATTTATCTATAATTATTGTTTAAATAGCATTTGTCAAACACAAGCTCAAGCAGGCTATGTACATTTAAGTTTTAGGGAAGGTTCAAGACTATTTCTTTACCTTACAGATGAGCATGTGTGATGTCAATAACTTAATCCAACTCTATATTAAACTATTTCTTTATACAGTCACTGTCTTCTCCTAAGCAACAGCTTCCTGAAGATGCCACCAGCTCACCTTCCTTGTTGACCTTGACCTGACCACGTGTGGTGTAACTCCTCCACACGGAGCTGGACGTGTAGTAGTTGTCCTTCACAAACGTGTCGTCTGAACTGTCACTTTCATCTTCGCTCTTTGAATCTTTGTCATCGTCATCATTGCTGTCGTCAGATGAGCTTGGACTTCGGGCTGTGGCAAGAAAAAAACCCCACGAAAAATCATGTGAAGGAGGAGGATGGTAAAATGTCAGCTCAGGTCAAGAGCATAAAAACATCAATCTATTAGGGACCAAGTTTATCTCTCACCTTTTGAGTTGGACTCACCCTTCTTAGGCGGTCGCCCAACAGGGTTAGAAGACACCAAAGCGGATGGTTGGATTTTTATCCTGGAGACGTCCACGCCGCTCCCCTCGCTGTCTGAACAGTGAGCCTCGCTCTCATAGCCCTCCTTGAAGTTCTCCACACTCTCTATGTGGTCCAGGTTAGCGAAATACTCGTCGCCCATCTCCAGACCTTCTTTGTCAGCAAAGTCGTCTGTCAGGATTTTACCTGTTAAAGAGGAAAAAAGGTGAGAAAAGGAAGAGAAGAAAATCAAGTCATCCATCATTCTATTGCGAATAAATTGATGAAGATGTCTCAGTTTGTTCCCTTTCCTCACCAGCATAGATACAGACAAAAGAGCCCTTGGCCACGTCATCCAGACAGCGGATGCCCCAGCCTTTGTTCTGGGTCTTGAAGAGCTGGAGACGAACCTGCAAGCCGTGCTGCACCAGGCGGTTGGTGCACATGTTAGAGCAGCATTTGCAACGCTTATTACATTCGTAGATCCTGAGAGAGAGAGGGAGAGCAGGCAGATAATGGTATCTGAGACAAGACAAATTAGCTTTTATATTCAACAGTAATTATCTACTTATGAGGTTATGAGGGCTGAAAGTGAGTTAGTGAGTTTCTGTAGTGGTGCGAGTACGATGTCTGACCCTGTGGGGAGGCACTCCTCTAATCGTTTGTGTAAATATCCAGCATTTGGGTTGATCTGTGCCCCCGGTGTACAACCTGTAGCCTGAAGGGTCAGCTGGTGGCAAGAGCATTTGGACCTGTAATAAAGACACAAAGACACGTGTTCAGAATATTAACAGTGGGACTAATATGAAAAATGCTGAGCAACTTTACTCACTTGTCTCGACAGCCGTCAGTGCATTCACACCCAACCAGGAAGTCCGAACTGGTGTTGATGGATACTCCGTCTTCAGGAATACGTTCTTTACCTTGAAGGGAGAAGAGGACAGGAGGATGAATTAGTCTCTGCAATGACTTATCCCACAGGGATCTTTCAACAAAAGGTCGGGGCAGCAAATGGCAGCTGTGAAAGCTCATTATTATTTTATGTATTCTTATTATGCTTTGCATATAACACCTGCAGGTGAAATGCGAAGCTAAGGCCTTGCAAAACTAGCTCTCCGAAAACTATATATGATATGACAAATGTCATATTATTAAAGTAATTTTTTCGTTTCCTACTGTAACAAAGTCCTTTGTCGTAAGTTTAAAAGTATCCCTATGTACAAACTGCCTGTATCTACCCACACTAGAGAGCAAACAAATGGCAAGATTACACTACACAATATCAATCCACTTAAAGCTTTCCCAATATAACGAGCCCAGCCAATAAGCCAAGAATTGAGGCGGCTGTCAACTTTGACGTCAAACTCTCAGAGAGGTGTGTGCAACAAATACCTACTGCACATGTATAACTCTGGTTAGGTGTCAGAAAGCAGTGAGATGTCTCACTCCTTAGCAACTTCCGTTATCAGCTCAGGAAAAACAATGCGTCTAATTCAGAATAACATCAATTAAGACTTTTTTGGATGTCTGATGCGTTCATTGCATTTCCAGTGCAGAAAATACAGTGAATCAAAATCAGTCTTTCTTTTGTTGCCTTCTCTCTGTGATTCTTACTGTAAGCTACTTTAGGAGGTGGGGTGGAATCGATCTCGTTGACGCAGGACAGTGGGATGTCCTCCTTTCCCCCAGTGATGTCATGAATGTAATAGAATGGCCTCTGTGGCTGGAAGGGCCGGTCCACGAGCACGTAGGGGTCCAGGCAGAACATCTCTAAGAATATAAAGTCGCAGCGTGTCTGGAAAAGGTAGTGCTGGATTTCTGCCATGTTACGCAGGCAAAGCCCACACGGAGCTTTGTAGATCACATGGAAGGACATCTGAGGGGTGAACATGCAGAAGACAAGAGTTTTACAATTCAGTCTGATGGCAAGGAGTGACAAAAAAAGAAAACTTTCTATTTCAGGATAAGGAGAAACTCTGGCTAAGTGCTTCGTGATCCACTTCTCAATTCAACTATGAATTTACCTTGCGGTTGACTTTGCGTCTTCCCGTCATGCGTCTGAAATCGTACAGTAAAGGTGTGAGAAGGGGGTTCTTTCCTCGGTGCAAGTCTGAATTTGCAGGGCGGACGCGATTCAGACAGGCGGGCTGACAGGTGTGTGTCAGGTAAAAGATCCGGTCCGTCGGGGCACGGTAAGCAGGCTGATGTGGGATAGTAGCCATCGGGTGGGCGATAGGAGGGGGCAGGGTGACAGGAGGGGGGGCGGTAACCAGAGGCGGTCTCTGAAACGGCTGTGTGAAAGTGGGTGTAACTGTATTTGGGGCACTCAACATTCTTCCGCTGTGAATTGACAGAAAAGAAAAAGGAAAACACCAGTTTAAAAATCACCTATAACTGCGCTTTTAGTTTTTTTCCAGTGTCACAACTGATTCAACCACATCGCGAACTGGGCTCACCTAGGGAGGTTGCTGGGACTGGAGGGAAGAGACTGCATGATTTTGGAAGCATGAGTGCCTCCCACCCCAGGGACAAACGGAGAAGTACTCTTCTTCGCCATCTGGTGTTTATTGCTTGAAGACAGCGAGGAGAGAAGAATCAGTCAACATCAAAAGTCTCATTTCAAAATCGCTAGAGTTTAAAACTCCATCAATCAATTTATTCTAATGCGATATTAACAACCCATCTAACTAAAATGCAATGCAATTAATGTGAAAATCGCTATGACTCATTTAGAAGCATTGGTGCAAGAAGCTCAACACACTTACTCAACACGCTGCGGGGGCTGCGGGGACTGTAAAGGCTGCAGAGGCTGAAGGGGCTGAAGGGGCTGCAGAGGCTGAGGGGTCTGTTGGGTCTGTTGGGTCTGTTGGATCTGTTGGATCTGTTGGATCTGTTGGATCTGTTGGAACTGTGGACGCTGTGGATGTTGTGGTGTAGGTGAAGGCTGACTGGGTGAGGCCTGCGACGTTTTGACGGGAGAGGCTCCAACATGTCCGTCACTAGTGTATTGAACTACTGGACCTTTACTCCTCAATGCTCCTGTAGGTTGAATGATGACAGGACAAAGCAACATTTTTAATAGTCTCTTGTATTACAACACCAAATCACAGCAGATAAAAACAGGGCCTTTAAATCACTTCTTAAAACCCACTTGCTTTTTTGCAAAGTTTTTTAAAACAGATTTTTCATTCATGCCATCTTTTATTCCCTTCAATGCTCTTAGTCTGTTTTTTAATTCCTCCCTAGTGATGTCTTTTTCCTTACCATCCTCTACAGCTTTTATTTGTTATATTTAATCTATTTAATGTCCTTCTTTTTTTTTTAGTGCCCATAATGTTTTTATCTGTTCTTAATTCCTTTGATGTGATGTCATCTTCTTATAGTCCTTTACTGATTTTATACTTTCATTTTCTGTAATTTTGCCTGTTTTATTGCTTTTATTCCTTTTACTTGTAATTAATCATATAAACTTTTTGTGTTCCTGACATTTTCCGTTCTGCCTTCTTGTTCTAGCTCACCACAGACTCGGCTTCCTTGTGTTCGGAAATGTTGAGTGCTTATTCTTTTAATATTGTCTTCCTGAGTTTCCTGCCTTTGCTTGTTTCATCATTATTATTTTGACACCAGGACAAATCTCTTAAGACAGGATCGACCACTGTGTGAAGGCTACAGACATGCGTATGTTACCCATGTTAGGTCGTGTCCTCTGCTGTCCAGCCAGCTTCTTCTCCGCGGTGTTGGCGGTGGTCATCTTCAGGTTAAACATTGGCTCCAGCCTGGTGGAGCCTCTGTAGATCCACTCACTCCTTTTATCATCCTGGTCAACACAGAACAACACAAGCTCAATATTCAACTGCTGTACTGAGGGCTCCACAGTAATGGTTGCCAGGTTGGCAGCAAGTTTGAGAAAGAGGCTACAAACACATTTTAACAAGTAAGTGGAGGTACAGCAGAACATGTACCTCACAGTGATGACACTTTAAAATATTTGTTGCATTAGCCATAATTTAATATTGATGAACCAAACATGGCAAAGTGATTTTAATTTTGTTGTTGTTGGTTTTTTTCCCTCAAGAGGTTGAAGTTCAACCAATCCTCAACATTACAAATGATGTTCAAATGTATTCGTCATCCTGGGACACCGTCCAGCTGTGAGATCATGATAAAACTTGTATCTCATGCGTATCATGTTGTAAAAATGAGGAACCGCTTACAAACTAAGCTTACCCAGTCTGCTGGAGCGTCATATGAAGAAAAGATGTGGTTTGGTGTGGCTGACAAGCTGATGTAAGGGATGCCATCTAGCCTGGACTTGGTGTTTGGGATGCTAACCATAGACTATGTGTCATAAATAAACAACACGATGTTAGTCGGTCTGTTGTAGATTAAATATCTTGTTTTGGGAACATTTGCTGCCAGCTGTTGGATTTCAGAACAGCCCGCTGTGCTACCGTTAACGGTCACCTCCATCTCAATTTAATATTTCTCTCTGGTGTTCTTAAGTAAATGCACTGAAAAACACGTTGTAAGATTTATTCTACTTTGGAAAACAGTTCTGTTTAATTTGGTATATATCTAGTCCACTCAACAGCATTTATATGATATTAAATCTGCTGTTTTACGTTTGGTTAACATCTGTTAAAGCCCTTTTCAAGTCCAGCCACAAATTCTCCATTGGATTGATGTCTGGGCTTTGACTCCTTTTGCCCCTCCAGAACATTCACCTTGCTGCCTTCAAAACATTTCTGTGTAGTTTTCCCTGTACATTTTGGATCATTGTCTTGCTGGAAAATAAATGCATTTCCTTAACACCTCAGCAGTCTTACAGGATGGTGACCTCCATGTGAAGCCGCATTGACGCAGTAATTTGAGCACCTCCATTTAACCTTTTTATATTCTTAAAAAACAGCATGCTACAGCTTCTCATAATTATGTTCAAGGCAGTCCTCTCATATTGATATCAAGCCTTCAGAATATTCTCCTTATCATTTTTCTTTGTCACGAATAACAGTTTCCTTTTGCGCTGTGATTAAAAGCAACTATTTACTCAAGTATTTAACACATTTAAGGTTCTTTTCTTTCATTCCACTTTCAACCTCTACTCAACTACAACTGAAAAGGGATGCCTCCTGGGCACGGCCAACTGGGAGGAAACCTCTGGGGCAAACCAAACACTTGGTGGAGGGATTACATATCTCATCTGGCCTGGGAACGCCTCAGGAACCCCCAGGAAGAGCTGTGAAGCGCGGCTCGGGAAAGGGACATCATGAATACCCTGCTTAATCTGCTGCCACCACAACCCACCCCCAGACAACAGGAAGACAATGGATGCATAAACAAATATATGTGTATACATGCGCAGCTGAAATAAATGTCTGATTAAAGAATTTGCTCTATGATAAATCAATTATTATCCAGCACATTTATATAGACAGCTGTCAAACTAAGTGAGATAATTGTTTTGATATCAACATACCAAAAAGAGGATCTTGACCAAGCTTCCATCCACCTCCTCCACTTTGCTCTTCCACCAGGTTCCCTCCCACTCTGTCTTGATGATCTGTCCAACCTTTAGGAGCACCATAGGCCTGCTGGGATAAGCAGTGATGTACTCCTCGATGAAGTCTCGACACGATGCGTCCTCTATGTCCTCCCAGGTACGCTTTACTGTGGAGACGAATGATCTCACGCTTTTATTTACTAATTTATATGACTGTAAACTGATTTTACAGCTGCATAAAGGATCAAATCTACCAGTGTCTACAAAAGAAATGAGCACTTACATGGACGACAAACTGGGAAGAGCTCAGGTAGTGTTACATATGAAGCATAGCCATCATCAAAGAAGATCAAAAACCTGAAACACATACAACAAAAGACATTAACTAGAGCCTGAGCTGTTCATAGTCTATACTCTACAGTATGAGTAGACTGTAACATGAACCAGTAAGTACATGCAGTCAGTATCCATTCTTTCACTCTATTTTTTCCAGCTTTACCTCATACGGTTCTTGTTGTTGGGCATCTCTGCTACTATTCCAGCGTAGAGCCACACCAGGTTGCCGTCCTTGTACTTGGCGACTACACGAGCCCCGACATAGAGAATCTCCAGGGTCGGGTTATAATCGAAAGCCACGTGATTTCCAGACAGCAGACTCTTTCCTTTATCAAACTTCACTTTATACTTGAATACACCGTTTCCTGAATATAAGACAGAGGGTGTGACAGCAGATCAGGAAAAATCAAGCACAGAATACATAATATCAATAACCTAAAATAAGACTGAATTATCTGGTAACACACACCGACAGGGCTGATAGCAACCAGGGCGCCTCTGTGCCAGGTCTTGGTGCGTTTCTTTCCCAGAATGTTCATCCCGACTCTGAGCTCATCTTCTTTCACATTTGGGTTTGGCTGGGTCATGGACTGAGATGGAACTTGGGATACAAACACTGCCGGCACTGAACCCTGAATACCTGGATGGTAGAAAGGGCACACACAACTTTAGTCTCAATATAAAATACTCTGACAAAAGGTATGATGTTCACTAAAGGAAAGCATACATGCTCACCTGACTGTGATGGAGGGTGTGCTGGAGATCGTAGCAAAGGAGCACCAGGTGAAGGCTTGCTGACCATTTGGACCAACTTCTGCACCTGGTGGGAGGTTTTCTGGATAGCTGCAGAAGCCTCTTTCACCTGGAAAAAAAGAACCAGGAAATCCATCATCATCATCAACTGCAAACATTAAGCATTGGTTCCCTCTCATAGATGTTTGCTGTCAAACCCACAATATCCATCTCTTCCTTTGTAAGCATTTCCACAAGTCTGTCTCACAAAGCAATTGTTAATTTAGCTGGAAAACAGAACTACTAACACCCACAGGAGCTCTTTTCGGACCTGAGTACATATTTCAAATTTCTTAAGCGTGTTATTAGACAGGACAGTAGGCAGCTTTTAGTTTTGGGGGATTTTTTATCTTTCTACAAACTCTCCACCACTGTGAAATCAGACAGCGTTACGGCCCTTCATGGATGAAATCTTGGATGCTACTAAGTGGACTAACTCCCTCCCTGTGACTCACTCCTGCTCACTGACAGTCAGCAACAAACAATTCAGCACATCTAATCGCCAGCTAAGACCAGCCCAAAACAAACATTCATCAATGAATTGTAAATAGAGATCAGAATAATGAAGCTTTTCTTCTCACCACTGGATCTTTGCCAAGAGCGACGGACTTCTTTGGAGGAACCACTGAAACATTGCGTCGAGCCGAAGAGAAGCAAACATTTTTATAAGCTGAGTATTTTCAGGTCGTAGTATCAAGGAATGATAACTTCTCATAAGAAAGTAGTGCGACTTACAACAGCCAACAGCGATGACATCATCGTCGTCGTCATCGTCTATCTCAATGACCTCAGAGGACAGCAAGCCTCCTCCGCCGGCTTCATCCTCCGAGCTGCTCTCACGGTAAACGAGACCGTTCCTGTGATATGTTGCCTTCACCAGTTTCTCACACTCGAGTATGGACCTGAGGAAGAGTGGGGAGGTAAGTGTGAGCCTGTCAGACACAAACACGTACTGTACAATTGGAGACACACTGATCACATCCTATGGATCGGCCATGATGTCTCCAATCCTATTTAATACAGTTCCTTTATCCACAACATTTTAGGGCCCCTATAAAGCACATGATATCAATGCTAGCAACAAATATTATATGTAAAAATAGTAAATACTAAAATACAGATGAGTTGTGTACAACTGAAAACAAACAACTACAAAACATAAGACAAAAAGACAGATCAGAAAAAAGGTTATGTGAAACTTACTGGTTGGCATCGTTGAGAAGCTTCTCCGTCTTTGCCTCTTCTTCTTCTTTCTGCTCCACCCATTGCTTGAGCTCTGTCAGCTGGGCCTTTTTCTTCTGCACGATCTCGCTCTTCTCCACGGCCTCCTCAATCCACTTCTTCAGCTCGTCCAGAGAAATGCCAAGCTCTTCCTCCAGACCGGGGTCCCAGCCATCCACCTCCATTCTGAGGAGAACCAAACAGAAACATAGAAACAGGTAAACACCATTTTAGTCATCTAAAGTTGAATCTGCAACATCTCACTCATAAATAATTAACTGCACCACGAAGCAGTGATTTAAAGTATTATTAGAGCCTATATTTGGTCAGCTGTGGAAGTGACAGTTTCATTATTATTCTGTTGCTGTAGTTGTTGCAACCGACAGGTCAATCTGGTGTCAGATAAGCAACATTAAGGAAGTATGACATTCATTCATGTCATCACATGTTGGCATACTTGTTTCAGTTTACCAACTGCCACATTGTGATGGGGTCACAATCACAAATTGACTCACGGTATGATGCGATTCGCGGTATGTGCGTACCGGATAGCGATAGTAACACGCGACAGTGATTCAGTGATCATCAATACATGAACAATTTTGGAGTTCACTTCCCGGAGTCACCACTTCATGACTCCTTGTGGTGTTAAGTTCTGAAAAACCTGCATGTTTTTATCAAAATATTGGTATTCGGCAGTGAATCAATAATCATCTCACAAGAGAACATACATATTTTTTCAGCATTGATATTTTGACCCACTGCTAGGTTTTGAGTAATGATAACTGAAAGACAGTCCTCCAGCACACCACTTCCTATTTTTCATATCTTCATTAATACCATTATGATGATGATGATGAACCCTGCTGACAAGACGGACCCGTTTGCATTTGCATGTTTGCAAAGACTCATGACAAATGCTTACTTATATCTGTCAGTGTATATCACTTGAAACCAAAACCAAAAACATATCTGCGGTTCATGTTCCCAGTGCAGCAAAAAAAGAGCTAGTGTTGCTGATTCATCTGTGTGATGATACCGCACATGGAGGCACTGAATCACTGTTTCAAGCATGTGGTGTGTGCAGTGCAGACCTGAAATCATCCACTGTGGATTTGGGCAGCAGTTAAAACCTTACACATGAAACAGGGTGACACATGAGTACAAACTACTGACTTTTAACATGTTGACGTTGCCTTTGTTTACGTGAGAAGACAGCGACGATGGTTAAAGTTAAAGGGATAGTTTGGGTTTTTTAAAGTGGGGTCATATAAAGTACATATCTATAGTCGGTCTGTTCCCTACCGTAATTGCCGATCAGCGCAGCCTCAGTTTGGAGAAGCAGAGAGCCGCTCCAGCCCAGACGCTCAGCTTTGTACTACAGTGAGCGGAGTCCAGATGCAAAGCGAATTTTAACCACCTAAAAAAATCTCTATCAGTTCAATTGTACGTTATATAGAGAAAATTCACACCGCTTTACATCGTTGTCAGACCGCTCTTTCATTTGGCACTACATTTCTCAACCATAGAACCTCTGTATCCCTACGCATTAGCCCAACTGGGCCTCGCACTGTATTTCACCGCTCGCAGATCACCTGTTTGGGTCAGAGTTTCAGCGGGTTATGGAAGAGAGAACAAATAAAAGAAAATAGACCTAACAGCAGGACAGGCAACGTATGCTCCAGAGGTTGATGGTCTTTCTCGGGGAAGGGACTGTTCGGGGCTGGTTGGAACAAGCTTCAGTTGTGATGCTGATGTGGAGTCCTGATGGCTTTTTACTGGAGCCTTCTCTGAAGTGGATTGTAGGACCCCAGAAAACATTTGCTGGTCTTCCTTTACTTCTTCTGTTGTACTTTGAGAAGTACGTGCCTGTGAAAGAAATATTGCACATAATCATGAATGAGCATAATTCATTATTTTTAATAGCCTGTCGGCATCTCTACCATAAACACAAACCAAAACAAATAAGTTAGCCTCACTATTGCTAATGCAATAGATGTACAGTATAGCCTATATGTGGGTATGTGTTAGAATATCGGTGCTGCAATGGTATATTGGAAATGAGACAGGAAGAAAATCATATGCATTACTGGTAGTTTGATCATTCGTTTTATTAATTTGTAAGTATTTAGTGCTTTCTTACCTTGGGTACAGCAGTGCTCTTCAGCAACTGTTTATGTGGCAGTGGATGTACATAATCCTCTTCAGAAAAATGAACACTGCAAACGCGGAGATATCTCAATCGTGCTGGTGGTGTGCTGGTGTCCATATTCAGTACAGCTAACCACAGCTGTCTCAGGTCAATATCAATCAACGGTACTCGGTGAAATGTATAAGGTGAGTTGGACTTTTGTTTGTTATAGCAGCCCGGAAAAACACAAGTACGCACCATCTTTGAAGTCTCTGAATTCAGTCTCAGCTCCCAAATGCACTTTCTGACCCAAACAGGTGATCTGCGAGCGGTGAGGCCCAGTTGGGCTAATGCGTAGGGATACGGAGGTTCTACGGTTGAAAAAATGTAGTGCCAAAAGAAAGAGCGGTCTGACGGCGATGTAAAGCAGTGTGAATTTTCTCTATATAACGTACACTTGAACTGATAGAGATTTTTTTTAGGTGAGCCTTGTTTTAGGTGGTTAAAATTCGCTTTGCGTCTGGACTCTGTTCACTGCAGTGCAAAGCTGAGCGTCTGGGATGGAGCGGCTCTCTGCTCCTCCAAACTGAGGCTGCGCTGATCGGTCATTACGGTAGGGAACAGACCAACTGTATACGTTATATTTCCCCACTTCAAAAAAACTCGAACTATCCCTTTAACTTTAACCATCAGCCTCTGCGTCGCTGTCTTCTCACGTAAACAAAGGCAACTTCAACATGTTTAAAGTCAGTAGTTCGTACTTATGTGTCACCCTGTTTAATGTGCAAGGTTTGAACTGCAGCCCAAATCCACAGTGGATGATTTCAGGTCTGCACTGCACACACCACATGCTTGAAACAGTGATTCCGTGCCTCCATGTGCGGTATCATCACACAGATGAATCAGCAACACTAGCTCTTTCTTTGCTGCACTGGGAACATGCACCGCAAATATGTGTTTTGTTTTGGTTACAAGTGATATACAATGACAGATATTAGTAAGCATGGAGCGGCTCTCTGCTTCTCCAAACTGAGGCTGCACTGATCGGCAATTACGGTAGGGAACAGACCGAATACAGATACTTTATATGACCCCACTTCAAAAAACCCAAACTATTCCTTTAATGGGGCAACCAAAGAAATCCTTTAGGAAATGTTAAGATGCAAACGTTAGTTATGTGGCACACAGCTAAAATATACCGCAAACATAACAATAAGCATTTCTGAAAGCAATACTGAAGCAGTGTGGATAGTGAGCGGCGTTAGCCTGCTAGTGCTCTTTAGCATAACTGTCCGTTGAATTAACTTTATCTGGATAACTTTCCCTTTTATTCCCCGCTGAGACTAACTGTTAAAGTATCCAACTATCACTTCATTGACACTTTATAATCACACATCCAGCTGAGGAACAACAAACTGACGCTTTGCTGCAAGTGAGAGCAGGCTAGCTCGTTAGCCTAGCATTAGCATGGAGAACGTCTCATCTGCTGACTGACTGATGCAGGTGTGAGGAAAACGGACCACACCGTGCCCCGTGGATCACCGTGCCTGTTCCCAGACCCAGATATGACGCCCACTTAATTTAGAGACAGCACCCGACACTCACCCCTCGCTGCTCTCCATCCTGTCTGCTCGTAAATGTAAATTCTGCTCAGCTAATGCTACCGGCTAGCAAGCAACAACAAGGGGGCGCATGCTTTGCATTCCAGGGTATCCGGGGTGGGCGGTGTTGTTTCGCGCTGTTGGGTTCTGTGAAAGCAGAGAGCTCCGCCCACACGGGTTATCTAGGTATTTTAAAAACGTGCACCTGAAGTACATGATGCTGTGCACATGTTGGACGGAGGCGCTTGAATTACCAACATATTCATGTTCAAGAGTACTGAAGCAACCTCACACCAACACACAGAATCTTATTACTGTTATTTTTGGTTTAGCACATTTGATCTCAATCAAGGTCTATGATTTTGCATCTGACATTTAATTAGGACTAACTGTGGGCATTAATCAAGCAATTGGCCCTTTAAACACACACATATATACACACACACACACACACACACACACACACACACACACACAGTATTTGACTCAAATTAGTTAATTAACTAGCAGCTTTTTGGAGCTAAACATGGAGCCTCTGAATGACATCGAGGGTAACTTACCAATCGTTCATTCATTCATTCATTCATTCATTCATTCACTAGAGGAGTAATAGGTGTGATTTCATAGCTTTTAAAGTGTTGAATTCAGACTATAAAACCACATTATAACATGGAAACTTACAAAAAGATACAATTATTCAAAATGTTGCTTTTTTTAAAACTGCGTATTTTAAAAGCTTAAATGTGCACAATGGAGTTTTAGGGAAAACATTTTAATCAGAAGAGAGAAAATCTTCATTGCCAGATTTTCTTATGCCTTAACAAATAATGACTAAACAAACTTTCTTCGTTTTCATGAAAAAATCAACTGAATAAACAAATTGACCTTAAAGGAAAATGCAGTTTCATATTGTTTTACTTTGTTTATACATGGCGGACCCTGCCACCTTTCTTGTTTTCCTCTGAGAACAGCTTGTTTATTCAGTTTCTTTCTTTTCTTTACCCGATTTACACTGTAGATATTCAAATTCTCAGTTTGAATTTCTTCTTCAAAACATAGTGCCCTTTAAACAAGACTTTTTCTCAGTAAGTCTGACTCAGAGACGTGTTGCAGGTTCTTGCTATTTTCCCATTCTAGTAGTATGATAATGATTATTAGTAATTAAGGAGTCTGATAACTAATATTTGGAGTTGATATACATACATTTGCAGTAATTATGAAAATCTTATTGTCAAAATTTTACAAATGACAATTTTATCAATTACTGCGCAATTTTGAGGCGGGCAACTTTACCTGAGTATCTTCATATTCGCTACTTTATACTTCCACTCCACTACATTTCCTACTCAGGAACTTAAGTTATTAGTTACTTTGCAGATTCAGATTATTCAGTGCTAAAAGGCTTTTAATTCTGACAACACTGACAATTACAGACAGACAGAGGATGTTACATCAGAGCCAAAATAGCAAATTATTGTATTTTATCTGCCATCTCACACAAAAGCCACTTACAACTATAGTTGGAACAATGCTGAATATCTGCCCCGATGACCAACCAGGCTGATAATAGATAGGTATGACAGTCTATACTACAACTGTTGGTCGTCAGTTATTTCTATTAGCTTTAAAACTCACTGCCTAACAGCAGGAATAATGCTGCACAAAAAGAATCTGTACAAGATGAGGCCGTCTTTGTGAAATGACCGACTACTGATGAATAACAACACATGCTATGAGTTAGAGAGGGTTTTTTTCATTTGGTTATTAGTTACAAACAACTTGCATGAAAGATTGTGCAAAGACTCCAAAACATTGTGTGACAGAATTTAGGAGAAAGAGCAGAACATCTGTTTTGCGTTACATTTCCATCAATGAGAAACCCTGAAACATCTGTGCCGCATTAGCGAGGAAGGGGAGGGAGTTTACTTTAGTCCGCATCGAGCTGCTTTTCTCTGTGTGCACTCTGGTAAGATGAAGGGATCACACTTAATCTTCAGGAGTCACCTTAGACTTTCTGATCTTTACAGTCCACATCATTTGTATTAGTGTTTCAGTGCATGGACCCGCAGGTATTGCTGTCTATCACACCAGAAAGGCTTACCTGGATGAAACCATTTAGATTCCAAGATTTATGAAGTTTAATTCCAGTACAAAACATTTCCAACTGTGTCTAATCATATTTTTTAACCATGCATAGCTTCTATTATTAATAAGAATGTAGCAACACTAAAGATTTGAACACATTCCGTGATTTACATTGCATACTTACATCATTTGAAGTTGTTGGATGCCGCTGGTGGAAATCCTCTTTGTAAAAAATGTTTATATCACTGCGTAGAAAGTTTAAAAAAAGTTGAAAATACTATCAGACACAACTCCATCAAACCAACTCAATCACAAGAACAGCCTCAAAACATTCTTTGGCTGATGGCAACTTCGTTTGGTCCTCTGAGAGTTAGAGTTGAATTAAAGTACAACGCTCCTTCTGGACAATAAGCTGCCTTTACTGTACAGTTTATATGTCTGTCAGTCCTCTGCTTGATCTTCCTCTTGGTGTGTAGTGACAGAGATAGCACTGTAAGGGTCCAGCACCATCTGAGCGCAGCGGACGATGGCCACCAACAAGAAGAAGCAGAGCAGGAAGAAGAAGAAGAGGGCAAAGCCGAGGTCCACATCCACTTCGAACCTGCGTCCGGGGAGGGCTGTGGGGTCCATGTTGACAGATGAACACACAAACCAGAAATCTGTCTGTCCTTCAGTTTTCCTCACATCCGTTCACTTCCCTCTTGATATGTCTCATCATCAAAAGTAGTTCCACAAATGCTTGAATTATTTCAAAGGCCATCTTCATCTGAATGGGCTGATGGTGAAAGACAATCCATCGCACTGCTACGAACCTGCTTTCAACAATCCATTCCTCTATGTCTTGACCTCGATTTCTTCCACCAACATTAACACCTACTGTCCTCCCAAAGATAAGATGGACTGGTGAACACACGGAGCCCCATTTGGCACCTGTGTCCTCCATCAATAGTTTATAAGGAGGAGTTTGGTGACGATCAGGCCGTTCCTGAGATTAAAACACCCGGGCATCTCTTCAGTAGAGACCTGTATAGGAAATGACACCTGAAGAAGAGTCACTGGATCCCTAATCAGCACAAAGTCTGGACACATGACAGCAACACAGAAAAATGTGGCCAAACGCACGCTATTAAAGCCTTGTGAAGCAAAAGTTGTCGTCAGAATACAATGCATTATCATACTGGACCAATCAGTTCAATCTACACATGCACAAGGTTTTTTATGGTCTAAAAGTGGTGGAAATTTTGTACAGAAAAAAGGGGGTACAGAATGATTAAGAAAAGGCAAAAGAAAAGGTTGAGGAGAAAGAGGATATGACACCTCAGTGGCAATCCACTTGAGAGGGTTTGGAAACTGATCCTGACCAAAAAAATGCAGATTGCTTGTACTCTGATGCCACTTAAGAGACACACACAAATAAAGGAGTAAAGTGACTCTACGGGAGAAGAGCCTGCGTGTGTTGAATTGATGCCAGCAAAACAAGAATTACAGCACAAGACGTCACTCAAGTGCAACCCAAACAGGGACTGTAAACCTATCTTGGAGGAGTACAAGCATTAGCTCTGTCTGTTTTCACTCCTAGGCTGAGAAAGAGAGCAGAAACTGATCCCAGGACAAACCCACAGACCTCTGCATCCCCACAGATACAGAATGAGGAAGGAAAACAGATACAGGCAGAACAAACCAAAGATAGCTTTTGTTTCTTCACCAGTTCAGAACATAAAACGGTTTCAAGGAAGTCAATACAAGCATGGATGTAATTAAAGACAGTCTTGGTTCTTGTATGAGTGTGTTCATTAGACTGCACTGCTGCAGTGAAAGAACATGAACAAGACGGGGAATTTAAATGACTTTGTGATCAAGGATTAAATGATGCTTACCCTGCTGTGACCTTTCGAGGATGAAAACAAAACCAGACTTCCTTGTTTTTCGACAATATAACAATTTAATACAAAAAACAAACATTTCTTTCTCTCCATTAACATTTCATAGACATATACAGTATATTTATATATTTGTGTTTCTATGAGTGATAAAAGTTCACATCATTGAAAAAAAACAAAAAAAACAAAACAACCTGGATACAGAGCAACCAACAAGGTTATCGACAATAACAAAGACAACACAGTCACCAACATACCACCTTCTTAAAGATGAAAACTGGACAATTATCAGCAAGGGCTTCACATACAATTACATACTCTGTCATCATGAGTGTGTGACTGTTACACACAGACGATGGAAAACTATAATAAAAAGGGTCAAATTTAAACTAATTCCACATATTAAAAATTAAAACATTTCAGAAGCATTCGCTTTCATCCCACAACATTCGTCTATGATACAAACTTACCATAAATGATTGTTAAACACAAGTGATTGGATCTGGTTTGTGAAGATTCAGTCTACGTCCAAATGTCTGTCACAAACAAGAGGACTAACAATTTAAAAAAAACATTTTTTTGGGGGGGGGTGATTCTCATATTTTTTTTAAGTTCTATAATTCCATTTCAATCCTGAATACCCTGATCAGACCATTAATAAAATAAAAATCAGAAAAGGGCAATGGAGTCATCAATAACAACATCATACTGGGAAACATTTCAATTAAAAATCAAACATTTCTACCACATCTCTCCTTTTTTAAAATAACATTAAATCAATGACAACATTAATGACAACAATAACGAATGGCTTTAAAAGTACACAATTCCTGCTTGTTAATTATTGCTGTGTGCTTTCTTTTACAAAAGGCATACAAAAAGCCCATACTTGGTACAGGATAATGCAGGGCGACAGAAAGAAAATATCAAGCAGGTCAGAAACCCTACGACCATGTTAAAGTTGACAATGATACTGTACGCATCAATTTTACATACATACACACATGCATACTGTATATATGTAAAGGTAGGCAAAGAAAAATAGATTGTATACATTTCCAACGGGCACCAAGACAAACAGTGTGTAGCCATTTCTAACACTGTGTCTGCTGTTGAAGTAAATCATTCAATAATCAGATGTAGAGGATAAATGAATAATTCAATTTACAGGTGAAGCCACCAATGTACATAGAAAACTGTCCTCGGTATTGTATAAGCGATCCATGAAAGCAGTGCTGACGTGTAGAGACATGCTGTGGATTTTAATCTGTGTGACGTTAGCACAGACGTTGGTGGGTTTGCGTGCAACAGCGGAGAATTTCAAAAATCACCAAAGCTGTATATCTCTGCAATTTCCTGAGAGTTTTAATCAACAATTGGAGCGACTAGCCTACGTGCTAAAGGGCAAAACTGCAAAATACACTCTTCATCAATGCCTGAGAAAAACTAGTAACATATTAAAATAAAAGGCCTTTATGTGTGTGTGTTTGTGTGTGTTTACTTCCTGTGTGTGTTTACCAGATTGTAAGAGAGTGTTTAAGTGCACTCTTTTCAAGTGTGGTTGTGTGATTGTGCGCTTTTATATATTTATATTTATATATATCACATATCTACAACATAGGTTGTTGAGCTTTGGGCAGTGCTAGCTAGAGAATTCTCTTACAATGGCTGGAATATGGTTACAATAATCTTTATTATCTTTTAGTCAGTAGCAAATCCTTGATTTTCCTCCCCTATATATCTGCAGTCAGATACATCCCTCCATCTTTAACTGGCTCGTGGCAGTGCAATTTAAGCCATGCAAAGCGAGGGAAGTGTGTTACTCTCAGGAGCAGGAAGAGAAGATGAGCAGAAGAGCTAAATATAATAAAAGACTGAAGACAGTCAAGAAGACAAAGCAGAGAAGTAAAGACCAGGTCACTCAGTATATGGAGGGTAGATGGGAATCTCAAAGTCGTCGCTGTTGAAGTTGGCAGGCTGGTCCAGCATGGACAACACATCCTGAATCAAAATAAAGAGACAAATATTAATTTCAAGTGACACAGAGAGGGAGAGGGAAGTACTTGAGAGAGATGAGGCTTGCATCACTCACAGGAAACATGTCTTGCTGGTTGCCCTGAGAATGAGGATGCTGGTCTGCATTGCTCTGCGAGTGCTGCTGGCCCTGCCACTGGGGCCACACTGCCTCCGCCCCTCGAGGGGGGAACTGTGGCGCTGACTGAGAGCCATCTGGGATAAAGTAAAGCAGGGTGAGAGGATGCACCAGTGTAACACAGACAAACAGATTGACTTATGTATGCGCACAACTTACCATAACCATTGGTGTTTAGGCTGGCACGCACATTCATGGGCGGGTAGTTTGCACTGCTGGTCGTGGTGGGAGAAGCACCTGTGGGCATCTGTTCAAAAGAGTTGGAAGAGCCACCTCCAAATCCGCCCATGCGAGCAAATGGTGGAGACATGGTCTTTGCTGCCTGGGGAGCCACCTGCTGGATAGAAGAGGACTCCATTTACAGACTAGTTGTTAAATAAGTTACACATTTATCGGAAGAATCTTGAGTTTCGATATCAGACAATGACTCTTGATGTAGTGTCATACCTGGTTATTAAATTGTGGTCTGGCTCCAGCTGCCGCTCCAGGCCATCCTCCTCCTGCTGGTCCTCCATGTAGGGGGGCGCCATTGCTGGAAGGGGTCACAGAGTGTGGGACTCCATTCTGACGAGACATCTGAGCCAGCATCTGCCCTGCCGAGTGGCCCGGCTGTGCCATCTGTGGAGTAATCTGCGAATTCATGTTGACTGGCCTGCTGACAAACGTGAGAGGAGAGAGCTCAGTTAACCGTCTGTTGTCTAATGGTAGTGGGGGAAAAAAATAAAATATCACATGAAAACTGGTCCTTTTCTCAAACATGTTCTTAATACCAACAGGATTCAGTGAGTTTCACAACTAGTAAACATAATTCACTTTTCATTACTACATTCTGAAGGGACCGTAATCTTTGTCAGGCAGCATCTGCACCCACTTAAAGGCACATGTGGGAGGCCTTAGTTCCCCCGTACCTTTCGTGTGGACTGTAGTATGCAGCAGATTCACAGCTGAGAGAACTTGGGAGTTTGCCTATGGGCTGTTGTTGCACATGAGCCAATATCAGGCCAAAAAGTGCCTCTGCTACCTCAGCTGCATTAAACAGACCATGTCTTTGACTTAAATATAACTTTTGAGTATAAAAATAGCAGATGCAGCAGCGACATTTAGCCACAGAAGATTATATTATTATTACTTGTAGGAGCCATGCATTTGAATTGTGTTTAAGTATAATATTGCTCTGAGCACTAGGGGGTGTATGGTTAAGGTCAAGGCTGGCAACAAGAATCTTACGTTAATATCAGTTATCGCAGGCATTGTCAATAGAGCTGAAATCAATTTTCATTGTAGTTAAATCTGAGGATGATTTTCTCAATTGCTGTAATCGATGTTTGGTCTATAAAATATCAAAAAATTATGAAAATGGATTACCAAAATATTTGCAGATAACTTCAATAGCTGACAACTAATCAATTAATCATTTGTTATATTTTATAGCTGCTGATAAAAAAAAGAGGTTCTGACTTTGCTCTGGCTACAGACTATTTGTTGTCACTTTGTTGAATATTAGTAAAGACCAAATATTATAAAAAATAAAGACAAAAACTGCTTCATTTGAGACACCACATGTTTGTTCATTGGAAATCAACAGGGTTTGTTGTTGGATAATTGCTACATTACAGAGGAAACAGGAATCCTCTGCTCGCGTAATTAGAGCTGTACTGGAGCTACTGGAGTGTTACCGAGACGCCTAGCATCAGAAATCTGGATGCCACACCACCTGTGCCTGCCAATGTTTGGGGTTTTGTGCAGTGCGAACAGAAATTTGAATAGCGATTGTTAATTTGTGTGAACACATTAATGATCGCTGCATTTCATTATTGTGCTGTTCCTATCACTGAAAACAAGACACAAGTCATCTTCAGCACAGAACAAACATTCTGTCCTAAGAAAGTTGCACTCTTACCAATGAGTAATATATACTTACTTATTAGATGCAAAAACAATCAATATACATGTGCCTGTGTCTCATAATTGACGTTCTTACAAGCCATAGCAACAAAGCTCTCAGAAGGAGGTGGCTTACTTTCTGTTTCAAGTCAGTCAAAGTCAGTCTTACTACGAATCTAACCTAACAATTTAAGTACAGTCTGAGGCCAAGACTAGTCTTAAAATAAAGTTTATGCAGCTGGCCTCTGCTCTGAAATGCAAACCAGTTGGTAGGTATATAAATAAAGTTCCTGTGGCTATTCATATATCATTTACAGTAGGTTACAATCCCTTTATCTGTAGTTGGCAAAATCAACTCACAATATGACAAATGAGACAGATTTCAAGCCATCAGGATAAAAACTACAGACTGCTCCTTTCTGTGTCGTGTCGTTTGTAAAATAAGTACTATGGAGTTACTGTGTCTTGTAACAGATATCAACTGTCTGAGGGAGCTCTAAGGGATTGATAACAAACAGCATTTCCTTTAGGTTAAAGATCTGGTGTACATGTAAACACACCTGTATACATCATTGGAACGACCAGAAGTGAAGTTGTTGGCTGGAGAGTAGATCTGTGTAGAGGGAGCAGGGGTGGAGGGCAAGACCTTGGTCTGATCAGGGGCTTGGAAAAGGGAGGGGTAGAGCTCTGGCTTCTCAAGGCTCTTAGTGTGGTCCGGCCCTGCTGCGGTCACGGGCTGCACTGGCATCTGAGGACCACCAAGAATATCAGTCAGGGTTCACACATTAAAACTCTCAAGTGTTTAGGAGGTGAAGAGTTGGCAATCATGACCATTTATCATCTCAACCAAAAAGTTAAATTTAAAGTGAATGCTCCAGCACGCTTGGCACCACAACAACATGCCTGTACAGTTTCTGCAATATAATGTTTGGTTCAGCCAATGACAGATGGAAGCTGCATCACGGTAGGAGACACAACCAAGGATGCCTTTATTTGTTTGGGCATCTCATGTGTCTGTGTGTCGGTGTATTATCGAGGAGGGGAACCTGAAAGTGAGCCAACACCCACTTAACTGATGGTCATAAAACGAATCAGCAACCGTTTTGATAACAGTGAAGTTATTTCTTTATGCAAAAATGCAAGAAATTCAGCTTCAAACATAGTATATTGATATATGATATATAGAAGTACTGGGTTTTAAACTCGTGGTAGGACCTAACTTACCTTTTGATTTTATAAAAAACACCTAATAATAGAGGAAGACTGGCAAATAAATTGACAATGAACACTGCAAATCATTAATCGTGTGCTAAAGCCATAGTAAAGTCACTTTTATACGTGTATCTTCTTATTTATGTATCACTTTTACAATTTGTACAATATAAAACCCTCTATCCTTACACTTTCATATCTATTAGGTGGAAGGAGAGAAGAAAAAGAACCAACACACAACAAACAGGTTTCATAATTACACAGAAGACAGAAATAGCAGAAGCAGAACTAAGACAACAGAATACAGTGTAAATAAAAAGTACATCATAACATGCAGTAAATAAAAGTCGTGCCGTCAGCAGTTGGCTTCAGTTGAACATTGTGTTGCTAATAGCAACCACTGCTGGCAGAGTTCCAAAGCAGTTTAACTGACATTGCTACAACTGAGCCATTACACTGACAAGCTGTTGGGTGCTAATGTGTAGCTATTAAACTTTATAGGCAACTGTTAAATGTAGTGTTACGCTAACTTATGCATTTAACTTTTTTATTTTTAACCCTAGACTATGTGTGTTTACTAGAATATGTTCAAGGTTCATACACATTGACGGATGGATTTCCAGGACTATTTTATACATTTTCGTAACAAAGAACCAAGCTGCAAAATATACATTAAAGGTTTTGTCTGATGTTGCATGACGTGACTCACTAAACTGTAAACTATTGTGATTATTTTGAACATCATGATGAGTTTTTTCCTGTGGGAACGTACAATGTTGGTTTTCCACTGTTTCAGTTTGACACTGCTGTGAAACTACAAAAATACATTTTCGGTCATCTAATGTTTTTGTTTCTGATTTGTAATCACTATCACTCAGTTTGTTGCGTTTATTCCATGACCGTTTCCCCAGTTAGACAGCTGCTTTGAGTAAGTTAACATTGTGATCAAATGCGTCACTTTTAGTCATGACCACATGTGATTGAGTTTTGTCAGGAGTACTTCCAGGCTTAAACCTCTTGAGAACACATAGTACTACAAGAGAAAGTGTTTATTTCAAGCATGAACAGCGGGCAGACACTTTTGATAATGGAACTCTCCTGACATCCGCTTCCGTTTTCCTGCTGAGGAAATTATCCACATCCTGCCACTGTTTCCATAAATCAGGCCTGATCAGTCACTACAGCAAGGGACAAGGGACTCAGGAGAAACAAGGCATAATCTATGCTTCAATTAAACGGGACATTCATGTGTCCCCACATGTGCGTGGCCTAACCTGTGAGAGGGTGATTGGTCCTGCCTCGTAAATGCCGTCTCTGGTTCCTCCTCCCTCTAGCTCAGCCTGTTGCTGCTGTTGCTGTAACTGCCTGAAAAGGGAAACGGAGAGACGGAGAGAGAGAGAGAGAGAGAGAGAGTGAGACTGAGTCGGTCTAAAATAGCTTCATTTCAATGTCCATGCCCTCCACTGTTGAGTGAGAAATCCCAAACACCTGCTGACAAAATAGCACTCAACCCGCCACCGGTCACCATGGCAACGTAAGAGAGAAACGAGGACTGAAGAGGAAGAGAGTAACACGCTTCAAGAGAGAAATGTCTGTTATGCAAATACATACCGCTAACATGCTAAACCACCCGAGTTAAAAGTCAAACTCTTTAAATTCACTACCAATTACAAGACAACAGCTATCAGACATGCTCCTTAAGAGACGAAATAACTATTTTCTAATATGACAGCTGAACAGAGACTAAAAAAAGAATAGAAGAATCACCCAGAGTGGGGAATGAAAACAAAAACCAAAAAGGACTGTAGCTTGCTAGAAACAGCAGTAGTCTCCCATGAAGAAGCAGCCCCTGTTCTCCCATGCAGGGGGAGGATAGTCAGGTCCTGGTCTCACCTGGTGGCCACCTGCCCTGGGCTGAGCACTACAGGAGGGCAGTTTGGGCTGCCCTGGCCCAGGGAGGGGGGCAGCGAACCCCCTGGGGAGGAGATGGGAGTGAGGGGGTCCTGTGTTGAGTTTCTACTGCCCCACAATCAGAGACAGGTGCAGAGGAGAGGTGGGAGGTGGGGAGAGAGTGATCAGTGTGTGCTTTATTAAATGCGATTGTGGTGAGGGTGCAAGAGGAACTGTTGACTGAGGGTGATAGGTAAGCATTCAGACTGTGGGATCTTTCACAACAGTCGCATTTCAAGACGTGAATGGTTTCATTATGTACTGTACTCAATTGTGTAATCGTGTTACATAATCACCAGTATTGGTAAAATCAGTCTACAGTGAGCGTGTGACTCACTTGACATTGACGTTGGTACAGATGATGTACTCAATCTCCTCTGAAAATGGGTTCTGGAAGGTGAAGGAGCTGGTTCTCATCCAGATCCATTCTCTGGATTTAGTGCGAAACCGAAACATCACTGACAGGACCTGGCCCTTCAGCTTCACCACCTGTGGACACAAGATCAACAAACCGAACAGTCACAATCTGGTGTTTACATAATCAGTGAGCAGTAGGTTTACACACAAACACACACAAGACCGAGTTATTGGGAGATATCAGATTACACAGATAAAACTCTTTGGAGAGAGAGAGAGTGCACAAGTGAGTGGCAGATTGAGACTTTAAGATGATACTTATATCCCTTCTACACTGGACAAAAAGCCACTAAAATCAGATCTTCAATGTGAATGTGTATAATCAGCATTTACTCCCATGTCAATTGACTTGGCATTAGTTTCGGCTATTTATCGGCTCTGGCTTTGATAAGCTGTGATGAAGACACAACATCTGATGATACGACATATGTTGAAATTCAGGCAGCTGGCTTGTTAATGCTGATTGATTAAGACTTCTTAATGTCTTCTGGATGACATTTGATGAGGTTTATGACCTAAAAACCCTGCGTACACCAGCTAATTTCTATTGCCTATTTATACCGAATTCCCTTGAATACAAGGTCACTACATTAAATTGTCTTTCCTTTCATTCTGCAGCACTCCAGTCATAATCGTAATTCACTCACAAGACGTCTATCTCATGTACATACTCACATGCCGATTAGAAACCAGATTAGACATTAGCCTTCAAGGGAAATGTCTTGAGAAAGACCCTAAACCCAGATTAAAAACTGGGACATCTAAGAAATGTGATTATTGCAGGAAGCCAACAAAAACCCAGCTACCTAAAGAGGAAGTCCACCCACACATAAGTTTGTTGACAGGTCTTGAGAACCACTGCATGTGTTACATAAAGTTACATAAAGCCTTTTGTCGCTCAAGAGGCAGCTGCACAAAATCTAGTACAATGTTGCCTGAAATTATGCCACTTGAGACAGCAGCATAAACTTTAGCACACATGTGGATCGACAGCCATGTAGGAGAAGACCACAAGTCAACAAAATCACAACCAAAATACTCGTTGCTGTCCCCCTCACTTGCATTTAAAAAAACTTAAATAACAACCTACACAGACCTTCATCAGGTTTTTTCTGTTGACTAAGCAGAGCTACCAGACTTCCTACAGCCTCCTCCGCATCTCTGCTTGAGGCTAGCGACTTGTGGCTACATTTAACCATAATTAGCATAACACAACTGAACCAGTATCGTCAAGTGGAGCGCAATGTGGGTAATGTAGGCACTAGGTGTTGACAACGAAAAAGAAAGTGTGGAATAAAACACTAGTGCTGCATCAATTTCGGGTCAAACAATGTTCCAGGAGTAGAGTACGCTTGTGCATGTAAAAACACTGATATGGGAGTACGAACACAAGAGACAAACTGATCTTAAATCGATAGGAAATCCTCAAAATGCTGCACATCAGATAGTCCTACCTGTTGGAAACTGTCTCTCAGTAAGCCCTGGTCTTCAGGATGGGCAAACTCCAGAATATTCTTCCCCAGTAAGTCCTGCAATACACAGCAGATAATATAACCACCATTAGCCCAGAAGACAATAACACCAACCTCTGGCACAAAGATTTCTAGGGGATGCCATCTGGCAGACAGTCCCTGTCTCCGACACTTCCACCAGCTGTGAGTCTTACCTGGGGCTGGTAGCCGACAGCAGCCGTGCAGCGGTGGTCTATGAAGGTGAACATGCCCTGGCAGTTATGGCGAGAGATGAACTCCACTGGTACACTGATACTGTTGATGTCTGTGTCACCTGGGCAACAAGTCACCTAAAGCGTAAAAAAAGATGGAACCCATTTTGTTTAATAGATCAAAACAAGTTAGGTACTTTAGAAGCCACATTGTGCATGAATAATTTCCTCTGGATATTAATATGGACAAATGACCACAGGAATCAAAAGGATTCTGGGTGTTTTCTCAAAAGTAATGAATATTATCAGTGATTTACAATCAGAAATATTATTTCAAAACACACTGTAACAATGCAAACATCAGCCAGAAACCACTTCAGATAAGACTGTAGATTGTAACCTTATACTATTGCCTTTTGTCATTAGTTAAAAATAATTATTTCATTATAGTTCATATATCTACACGCCATCCATCATACCTGTAATCTACCAATGGCAACTAGACAGTAGCGACTCCCCTGAGTGTTGTCTGATTCATCATCAGTTAATGATACTCCTAAAAACAAAACACACAAAAACTGTTAACACGGGCCACAAAGATTTACAGGTCTTAATTGACTATATATATGCAGACTCTTATAGATTTATTAGTTTTACCTGCAGGCGGCCAGGACTTGATGTATCCTGTACAGTGGACAACTACATACTGGGGCTCCCCTTCCTTGGCTGTACCCAAACCATTCCTGAGATGAAGGAAACAAGTGTAAATCAATAGCATAGTGCTGACATGTTGCTTCCTTTTCCTACTGGGTTACTCCAGATATGCTTATGCTCTGCACAGCCATTCCAACACACTTTTTAAAAAAAAAGCAAAAGGAAAAAAAAGTTTGGTCACCTGTTCCTGTTCCTAAGGAAGTTGAGTCTGTTCATCGACAACGGTTCCACTGCACAAGAGCCACACCTGCAAGTACATACGGGACACCGTGTGGGCAATGTATGCATCAAGGCACACTAATCAATATGAATGATGAACTAGATAATCAACTATAGTATGATTCGCACCTCATTCTGCAAATGAATGATCGACGGGCTCCCATACTCATTCGGGCTGATGATTGCTGCCCTTCCTTCTTTACTGTTCCAGTCTTCAAGTCCAACATCCTCCCTTTAAAAAGGCAAAAAACAGACAAGACTGGGCTCAATTTTGGGTGTGAAGTTGTGCCTACATTTGTTATATTCACAAAGACACACTTTTGAGAGCAACAATGATACGAAATTGACTACTTTCTATATATGCTTTGTACCTGTGCTGTTACTCTCTGCAGTCGAGAGCTGCTCCCGGAGCTTTTCTGTGTCATCTGGGTGGAGCTGATCATACAAAGAGGAGCCGAGCCATTCAGACTGTGGCTGGTTGAGGACGGGTGTCAGGGAGTCAGAGACATAAACAATGCGTCCAGTCTCACATGACACCACGAACAGGAAGCCGTCTGCTGCCTCTAGTATGAGGTGCTTCAGTTCCTATGAACATACAGGTGTTATAAGAGGACATGCGGAGCAGAGAGGATGAGAAATCTATCATGGAGCATGAATCTAAAGTCTTTTGAGTGAACAACCCCCTTTTCACCAAATCTGGATCATTGTTGTTAACATGTTGACCTGGAGAAGGTGCATAAAGACAAATGTTACCTCCACGGTTACAATAGTTGCTACTTTCACCTGTGAGCAAGGAGCGTCACTAGGATGATGTAAGGCTGTGGTTCTCAAAGTGGGGTCCAGGGACCCAAGGGTTCCTTGAATAACTTTTAAGGGGTCCTGAGCAAAACTGTGAATCATTTATTTTTACTAGTACCATCCATGAGAAACACTATGACAGAATGTAATTTCAAATAATTTCTGTAGTATAACATCTGAAAGTACAATTCTTATCAAATGGGGGTCCATGACATGAAAAGGTTTGAGAGCCAATGATGGAAGGCACTGTCAACTTACTTACAGTCATTGCACATGAACAAAATTAATTTGAATGCATTTGTATTTTTGAACAATTTACAAGGTTTTCAGGGTTCGAATGCTTCAGATTTTCTCAAAAGATTGCAAAAAAAAGAACCTCCATTGCACGTATAATACAGAGGACAAAATATACCCCTGCCACTTCCCAGATCTCAAAGATTAAAAGTTACAGCATCAAACAGAGACAGAAGACAACAACTCAAATTCTATAGCTTCTTTACACTATAGTATGCGCCAGCCCATTATGTTTTCTCACTTGCACCGGGCATTTTGGCCACAAAGAGTTCCATGATCACATCAAGAATTCACAAGTTGACCAGAAATGTCAAATATAGCATTTGCCCCTTTAGCTACAATGTGAGAAAAGTAACTTGCAGGCTGAAAGGTGCGACTTTTTGTTTCCACTGAGTTGAGAGAGGTTTAGTGTGAACTATATTGGGACTATGAGAACTGTGTACTAAAATGTCTTCTCAATAAGTTTTACTGCCTTGCGCATGCCTTCAGCAAAATGCTAAGAAAACATTTTCATTTCCACATCTGACCACTCATTCTCATTCTCAGAAGCTCGTACCTGGTCAGTGAGAAACGAAGGTTTGTATGACCCGTCTGCATTGGTATTGCCACTCCCTCTCAGAGATTTCATATGGGACACGGCCATTCGTAGGATGGTAAGTTTGTCTGGTTTCCGTGCTAGTGCGCTGCAGGTAGGCACCATGTCTGACAACTCTGTGATGTAGGCAGTCATCTTGTTCCGTCTCCGTCTCTCAATCTCACTGTGATTCTCCCTGCAGAAAGCAAACGAGGGAGGGACGCAGAGGTGGAGAGGATAGGAGGGACAGACGGGCAGGTGGACAACATGGAGTAGAGTTTAGAGTTAATGTTGCAATGCAAGTATGCCCATCGGGAAGAAGAGGTGAGAATGAAAGAAGGTGAGAGAAATATAATGGACGTACAAAACAATAACATGTAGTCAATGATCTTTAAAAAATAATAGTGAGGAAGCAAGAGAGTCTGGTCTTTCCAGGCCAGCCGTTGTGACAAAAGAGAGCGAGTGCAGAAAGAGAAAGACCCTTCAGATATCCTGAGGGGGGGGGAGAAAAGAGACAGAGAGGACAGTTGCTCAAGAGGAAGGGATTATCAAAGGGAAGAAGTCCCTGAGTTACACACAGCATTGCAGTTAGTGACACGTGACACATAACACAGTGTTGGTTTGAGAGAGACGACCAGCTACTTTCGGCAAAGAAGCATAACATTCTGACAAGCACCAAAACAGGCGCGTTAAGCCAGTGGTGTATACCAGTAACTTTGTGCCATCTAAATAATGATTTGCTGGGGTACCAGCAGGACAGGATAGCATTTGATCAGTGCATTCATTGTTGATATAGATACAAGCAGAGAGGGAGCCTTCCACAGTGGTACAGGCCATACCTGGCTAGTTTTTCCTTATCTGCAAAACTCTGATCTTCTTCCAAAAACCTGGAAATGAAACCAACCCACTAAAACACAGGCCCAAAAGCACTACCAAAAGAAGAAAAAGTGTAAGAGTAAAAGAAATAAATCAGAAAGTAGAGGGAGAGCAGCACGGGGGTAACGTGGTACCAATAAAAATGCTCCCCTGTAAACCATCCACACACATATCTGTTCCTCCTAATTCACCCTCCTACCTGGCAAAGCGCTCTTTGTCATTGTTGGAGCCTGGTGTTTCATCGTCACACCTGAGGAAAAACAGAGAAAACAATTGTTATCTCAGCAACCCAGACACAAACGCTTGATATAAGGCTTCATCTTGCTGTATGACAGGACTAGGGATGGGACAATAAAAGATTTTAGAATGGATTGCGATAAAATACATATTACGTTTTTTGTTGTCATGATTACCATGATAACCCTACATGAATAACTTGATAAAGATGTCTAGCTCGCTAACATACAGTCCTATTTTAGTTTCCTGATTTTTGTTGAATTACCCAAGCCTGTCAACATGGCTTAGGGCATGGCTTGCACATTATATCCCCCACAATAACAAGTTGAATCTGATGTGTGTAAATACTAGATTTTCCAAACTAAAAACAACAGGGGGATGAGGTTACTCATTCATTTCCATTAATGTATCTTTTATTTAAGCAGGAAGACCTCGTGATTTAGGGTCACTTATTTAAGAATATTTGCTTGATTGATTTACACACAAAAAAAAATTAAAACAGGTGCATGCCCATTCTGTGATGCAATAACTATTTTGTTTGCGAACTTGTTGTAACCTGTAAGGTTAAAGTGATTTGAATATTTTTTATTTGTATTTTAACTTTTAAAAAATACTTTTCTGATTAGCAGGATTAAAACATGAATCGGAGTTCTGTTTGACAGGAAATGTTCATATCATCCCCTGACTTGACAGGAAAACTGAGACAAAAGTACCTGAACAACTTGCTGCCTTCATCATCATCGTCGTCAAAGTCTGGCCTGCAATAAGCAGAAGAGAGCCACGTGAAAAGTTTCACACACATTTTTTTAAAACGATTTTTAACCACAACGGTCAAAAGCAAAAGTAAAACAACCAGCAGATACAGAAAACAAAAAGCTGATATATCAGCGCAAAGTGTACCACGGATTGACACTTACGGTGGTCTTCTCTTGCTCGGCCCTTTTGGTACAACAGCCCCTCCACCTGCTTGGGTCCCACTTGCCCCCATACCCAGATTTGGGTCTGGTAACTCTATTAATGACATAGGGAGATGTAATGTAGCACAGATGGCAGGCGATTTCCTATTGTGCCTCGAGCACTAACCAACAAACTAAACCACTCACTCGTGCCCATATCTATAGCAAAACTGACATGATCACACACGAATGGCATATTTCACAAAATAAGCCTGTAAAATTAACTTTTCGTCACACTGCTCTTAAATCTTGCCTGTAGATTGTTCAGACCCTAGACAATCACGACACCAAGCTAAAAGATTACACTTGGCATACAGATATCAATCTTGTGAGCAACACCACCTAAAAACAGAAAGCAAACCGCAGCTCCGCATTCAGCTAACTTAGATATTGTTTCTCACCTAAACTCATTTAGCAACGTTGAAATATCACAACAGAGCTGTCTTGACGAATAGCTAGTCGCTAATCTAGCCACTGTGCGCTGGCTACCATGCCAGCAAGCTACCCCCCTTATGCAATAGCCAGCTAGCCTCGCAGTGGCATTAGCTTTGCGACTAAGCTAACTTAGCCGCTGCTGTCACGCTATCTTTAGGAAAGTGTCCGCTTTAGCTCTGCGTGACAAAACGCCCATTAACAACAACCACTGCGTACTGCTATGTTCCTAAAATGTCGCTGTGACCTTAATACCACTTTACCTGGGTTTGAAGAGGACATGTCCGTTTGGAATAACATAAACAAACAACTCCGGCTGTGGAAAAAAAAAACTCTAACCCCCACCCCTCCCCCTTGCTAGCAGGCTACAGGCTAACAAGTGCCTTCCCGAGCTCCTCTCGTATGCGCCTTTATATTAAAACGCGCAAAGCCATCTCCGGTACTGTAACAGAGCGGCCCGAAGATTAAAGAAACACGCGGAAATAACAGTCTATCTCCACTAGTGACCCCTTTTTTTCTTGTTTTCTCCCTGTTTAAACACCCTCTCTTTTTAAGATGGCGTTCGGGCGCAAGCTGTCGACAGTGTTTTCTTCTCCTCTTTCTATTGGACAGCACACAGCTAGATACAAATGACGTCACATTCTGGGAACTCCATGTTTGGCTCCGCCCAGCTGGTAGTGAGGGACCTGCAGGTCTGTAAAGTCAAAACACCTCAGGTTTATAAACTCTATGTCTTCCTACAGGGAAATAACAGATTCACTTTTCATGTTGTGATGGGGAAAGCCTTTAAATAGCCTAATCATTATAAAAAAGATGTTATACTAACAAAGATGACTCATTGTTAACAGTCCCAGTTTCAAGCAAAATATAATATCTGCAAAATGCCATGGCTTAAAAGAGTATTCTCCCTTTTCTATTTTTAAAGATACAGATTTTAGCGCATATCTGACGACTACTGAAAATGCAGAAAACTCGAAACTCATAAATGGGAAATAAATAAATAATATTTCAATTTTTCTCCAGTTGTTTACCAGATCCCAAAGGTTGTTGTTGTTGACTTTTGTCTTTCCTTCCCTTACATTATGTTACTGCTATACATTTTCTAAATCGGTTTTTAATTATTATTATTTTTTTAGCTATTTATGTAAGTTAAGGTTTTATACTGTGAAGTATACTGTACTCTTTGTATCACATGCAATATATTATATATATGTATATATATATATATATATATATATGTACATTACATTCTTCACAGGTCAACAGCACAACAAACACATGATGATCTTACAGAACATTTTGCATTAATGTAGATTGAACATCCAAACAGTATATAGTTAAAAAATTCCATGCACACATTAATGCATTAGCAATATTTATCTATAACGTCAGATATAATGGTAAAAAAACCCACTGAAAATGGCTATTTTACTGCAGGAAGAGTACTGTTTGATACTTCAAGTACATTTTGCAGATTTGTATATAATTTTACTTAAGTGATGTCCTGAATCTTTGACGTGTAGTGCAGTATCTTCACCTGGTGTTTCAAGAAACGTGTTTTATTTGTCGGAATTTCCGAAACTTTACTGTGTGGTATGTCTGCAGACATGATACAGAAGTACATAAAAAAACAACAACTCCACATTGATTTCATTGTGATTCATGATCTTTACTTTTATTATTAATAACAATACTTCAGTCATTAAACAAACAAAAAAAATACAAAAGAAAAAAAAAATGATAACACTGTAATTAGGACACAGCTGTTTCTTCTGTATCACTGGGGAAGAGAGGCTGCTGGTTGGTCTGGGTTAGTAAAAAAAGAACGTGGTGGTGGAATGAGGCTTTCAAAGGAAGGTGATCTATAAAGAGGAGGCAGGTGAGTGATGAATGAGATGTGAGACAGGAGAGGAAAGGAGAGGACATGAAGACAGGAGAGAGAGCTTCCCAGACATTACAGATAAGGCACTTGACGTAACAAAAAACTTTAAAGCGTGACATTAAAAAAAAATATATACACTGAACTGCTAAAAATTGATTACAACAGCTTTCATCTGCCTAACAGCAAAGCCTGTTAACCCGTTTCATACACTGAATCATACCTAAAATCATGAGTCCAACCCAGGTTAACAAACGTAACCCAGGCTACAAGGCAGTGAATTGAACAAATCTGGTTCATATTTATAAAATCTGGAAATGGTTGATCCGCATCCATTCCATTCCACTTAGTAACACTCCTGTGTTTCCACATCGCAGCCCACCTTCGCAGTGATTTTATTGAGAGTCATCGGCTTTTCGGTGGGTGGCACCATCACATCAGGGCGATTCAAGACTCGACTGGTTCAAACAGCTTCAGCCAAAACCAGAGAGGAAAAACATTCAACACTAGCAGGAAGCTGTGATTTCTATTGCAGTGTTTCTGACTGCTCAAACAGCAAAGGACTGAGAATCATTGCAGGTCAGACATCTATTGGAAGCAGGAATTCTACATAATGAGCTGGATTAAGAATTTAAAATCAAAACAAGAAAAGCAAGAATTATTCACTCCTTAAACCTGACAAGGCAGTCTACTTGATATGGCACAGGCCGCATTGGAGAGCAGAGGCACTCAGTCCTCCCGCAGGTTCTTACAGTATATAAGAGACTGTATGTTTGTGCAAAGACGTTTGCAATAGCTGAACATTTACGTTATTGCATAGACAGAAAATTAGGGAAATAAATGCCCTGTTGTCTCACTTTCATAGAAATCCCTCTCCTTTGTTCTTTCAGTTGAAAACAAAAAAGGTGCAACAACATAAAGCAACACAAGATTGAAGCAGGGAGCTTTAACATGGCGTTTTAACAGCCATCATCTGGCTCTAAGGCACACAGAACACGGAAAGCTAAAGTAGAAGCAGAA
>CAEMYA010000130.1:6442858-6461841 GCA_903131615.1 Diplodus sargus
TAGATAATTTACTAAAACAGACACTCTGTCAATGAAAATTGTCAACTGTGGTTTTATTTCTTCTTGTAATTTGGGTGAACTGACCCTTTAAGTCACATGAAAAGCTTGTATGGATCTGCTGACAAACATGAACAATGACCGTGACAATGAGGCTAATAAAAACTGCACAAAGACATTATACATTGAACACAACACAAATCTACATGCACATCACTGAATATCAGCCACTGAGTATCAGTAGCTGCTGCTTTTTTTTTAAAGTGTCATCTGTTGCCACAGTGTGAACCCTGCCAGCTGACATCAGCTACTTTCAGCAGCTTCATATTATCAGGTGTTCATGCTGTTGGTTTAGCTCCTGCTGCAGTTAATGCTCAAACATAAAAATAACCAACAGTGGTGACAGAAGCCTGTGTTAATGAGTGTGTGGACGGTTGGGTCTGTGTGTGTGTGTGTGTGTGTGTGTGTGTGTGTGTGTGTGTGTGTGTGTGTGTGTGAGGGGAGTGCAGGCTACAAGCATGGAAGAAGCATTGTAATGAGTGCATGTTAAAAATAGAGGGCTACTTTGGCCCTCAGAAATGTGCTCATATAGCCGGAGGAACTCAAGGCTGGGCAACTGATGCGACCTAGCCCTATAGAAGTGTGTTTAAAAGTGTGTGTGTGTGTGTGCGCGTCTGCTGACCTGGCCTCTCGAAACTTTTTGAGCAAACTCGGCCTGTCCTGGTTCCTTCGCCTCCTGAACCATCGCTGCACTTGTCTTTCTGAATATCCAGTCTGCTTGCAAAGACTTGCTATTGAAGTCTGAGAACAGCACAGAGAGATGAGATTTAAGCTTCCCGACAACACACACAGCGTGGCACTGAGTCATTTTAACAGTATCTGCAGACACCTACCTGTGTGGGGTTTTTGGTAATGTTACAGTAGTAGGACTCCAGTGCGGGGTTGTGAGGGGCTTTGAGCCGTGTCGTCTCTTTTACCCCGAGCAGAGAAGCCAGAGGCGTAGCCACCGTCCTGCAATCACACAAACAGGTTGACGAGGTTAAAAGGAGACGAAAAGTAGAGAAATTAAAGAAGCATAGATTCAGTGCAGGGTGCAATCACGAAACTCTAATGTGAATTACCTAAATGTGAGCTAAAGAGTATTTTTTGCTATGAGAGCAAAGGATGATGTACTGCAAGTCAGGCAAGAGGACAGTGTTAAATACTAAAATTAGATGCAATGAAGGCTTCATTAGCCTCTGTTTACATAGACCCTAATATTCCACTTATAATCTCAATAATAGCCCAGTCAGAGTAAAAATGCCTCATGTAAGCACCCTAAATCTGAAGAGACTGGCCCAATGCAGCTCGCTCAGAAGGAATTTTCTATTTGGACGAGAGGAGTGACGTAAACCTTTGATAATCCGTTCAACAGGAAAATATTAGCACCTAATAACCATGTGAACGAGTAATCCGATTGTTTCTCTCCGGTGGAAATAAATAAACTCTTTCTATGCATGTCTGGGCTGTTAAACCTTTTTTTGTTGGAGACCTTAAAATATTTACAGATTGCTGAATGCCTTGATTCGAAAGAAAACAGCAGAAATGCCAGTTGTTCTATCCAACTATGGCAAAGGCCTGACTTCCTTCTACGCCTTTGATTGACTAGTATTGCTTGCCGTCACTCAGCAGGGTGGACTGCTACCATAATTGCGCCCCCAGGACAGGGTGTGGGTCCATCTTGAAAATTGTGTTAACAGGCGGAACTCATTGTTCTTATGATTACTATTCTGTTATATTTGCAGCAGATTAGACACTTGACAGTGGACAGAACCACTTTTTGTACCATGTCAAACTTTTTTTATATATATAATGTTTTGTGCATTTGAAAGCACATCTTTTCTGGCCATTGCTCTAAAATGTATTGAGTAAAAATGGAAATAAGAATGAGGCTCCTTGAAATGACTGGCTGCATAACCGTAAATAAACTAATTGTTCGAGGAAATAAAATAAAACATTTTACAAGACATTGCAATTTTTTTGGATTAAATGAAAAACCTCCCAAGTACCAGACTGTTTGTACCCCTGTTTAGTCTCCCTGTATTGAGGATTTTTTGTGTTGTTTGTTACTGTGGATAGTGTCTAACTGATGTTAAATTTGATTTTGCCTATTGTTTGTTGTCACATCCTGGTTATACACATATATATTGTTTTCTGAAAAGCAAAATAAAGCAAAATAAAATATTCATCAAAGAACACAGAATTGGATAATACTTATATTCTTCTGTCTTATGATACATCTCCACTCTCCAGTTAGTCTTTGAAATAATTCACATCTCTGTGACTGGATGGGAGGTCAGAATAAAAACAATGATGAAGAAGAGAGCTTCTTTGTATCCGCAATTAGACGTAGGTGGCGTTGAATTGTCTGATGGCCAAAAGATTAGCAACAAATAACAGGAACACTGTCCTTGTGTGAGAAACAATGTGAGTCACTTTTCATATTATAAAGTGGGGCACAGCCTGGAAAGGATCAAATAACCACTGAGGGGAAAAAAGGGAGAACTGCATTCTGGAGTAAAATAATGTAATTAGAAGTCAGATGATGAGATAACTGATGGGCAGACTGAAAAAGAAAGAAAAGGAGGAGACGGCAGCCGTCAGGGGAAAAAGGCAAGAGTTAGACAGAACAGATGGACGGAGAAAAATGTGCAAATACAGAGGGAAATGAATGTTTCAAATATCGAGTGAAAAACGGACTGACCTTTCGAAGATCTGACGGACAATGAGGAATACAAGGGCAATGGGCAGCGCCACCCACAAGTCGCGGGCCTTGGCGTATACTCGTCCATCCCGGTCCTCCAGGTCAGCCCAGCCCAGGCCCTTTGGAAACCAGAGCCGCTCCTGCCAGAACCACTCGCTCAGCTCGGACATCATCCTGAAACACATGACAGGCAAGGAGTCAGCAGCAACTCTTGGGGTTTATTAAGCTGTAAAGACCAAAGACACACATGTTGTGGAGGCAGGATCCACACCCTAAAGGAAAAAAAAAGTGAATGCAGTCCATAGGGGGTTGCTTTATTTAAAGGCAGCAGCTATACAGGCCTGGTTGTGTTTAAGGGAAGACATCTGTGATTAGGAATGTTTGGTACTGTGTAATTAAGAGAATTAGATGACGGTACCACTGTTTCCTTCTCACTGGAAGCCCGGCTGTAGGTTTTTCCAAATGCATAAAACAGAGCAAACGCAGCGTGCAGGGAGCTCAAGAGGCCCCACGTGAGGGTGGAAAACTCAGCCCAACCACTGAGCTCGGCGCTTTCAACATCAGCACTCTCCTAAAGGGTCGACAGCAGCTGCAGTTTTTATTCAGCGAGTAGAGTTGAATATTTCTGCTGTTAAACTCAGGGAGTGGCCGAGAGAGCACAAGGAAGAGCGTCTGAGGGATGTGAGTCATGATTCGTCCATATGTGTAGAGCAGTGGGGGCGCCCTCACACACTCTGTCTCTGGAGTCCCCTCGCAGATCTACAGTAACTCCCCTCTTGACTCACTGCAGCTGAAAATGCCAGAGCCCTGTAACCGCTCCACTTCCACTCCCATCCCCACCCTGCTGCTCACTGCCAGCAATCAAGAAGGATTCCCCCTTTGGCCCTCAGTCCCAAAGCTATGTGTAATGCTCTCCCTCCCCTCACTTTCTTTATCTTAGACCTGGGCGTAAAGAACTCTGCTCCCTCCATGCATAGGATTTAACAAAAACAATTAACTTACTTTACTTAGAATAAAGCCATAGTTTCCAACAAAACTTTTTCTTTTAACATCATTTTCTTGAAGAAGAACCAAAGCTGATGTCATTGCACTGTTTGCTTTTTTTTTTTTGAGCAGCAGTCTGAAATCGCAAAGTATTCAGATTAATATCACTAAAGACTAAGAAGTATTCTAATAACACATCTAATAAGATAGATCCAGAGTATCTCTGGCATTTTTGGTAAATAAATAAATAAATAAATAAATAATTAAAACAATTAATTGATTCATTAAATGACAGTATGTAATGTCGGCCACTAGAGGGCTCTCAGTAAAAAAAAAAAAAAAAAAAAAACGGAATCCGAAAAGTATGCAGTTAAAATGACGACCTGAAGAAGCCTACGATCGTTGAAGTTGTTTCAATTGGAAAGATGAAATCTGACGTGACTCAGGCTGAAAAGTTTTATTTACACTAGGTTTAGTCACGTTCAACTACTTCCCTGCTTCCTCTCTTCCTCTTTCTCAAATCACAGATTTCTCAGAGTTGAAGATTGTTGGAAACATTTAGGATAATGTACGTACGAAATATATAACAAAGCTCTTGACGTATTTTTTTTTTTACATTTTAATGCAGAACTTTTAAATAACATATTCTAAAAAATGTTACTGTTTACTAATCAATTAATCCCCTATAAAACTAGCTGTCAAAGAGGGGGGCAAAGTTGGTCCTCTGCAATGCCTTCAATTTTGAGGTAAAAATGCTCTTTAATCATAAAGAATATCTACTTTTCATTTTCCAATAGTACGTGTCCTCAGGATCCATCGTTTCTACACTTCCTATTCATAGCTCGGTAATTCATTAGCGCAGTGCCACCTATGGAAATTCTTAAACACTATAAGCTACTACAAACATGAGAGAAAATGTCCCAACAAGCCTCCGTGTTGGTCCAGTTTGAAACTCCCAGAGTGGCGTATGTCCAATCAGATGCAGCCAGTAAGTGCAAGGTCATCCGAAGGTGTCAAGCCAGGAAGTGTCGCGTGCCCTCGCATCTGAAGACCCCCTCATGGACACAGAATGACGCTTTGCACAGGGAGTCAGTCAAATAAGGGAATTTTGGATCTTTTATGATTTGGTTTGCATTTTTCAACACAAAACACACGAATTGACATACATACAGTTTCAGATGGAGAAAGTTTTGGCACTGCTGATCCAAACACAAGCAGACACAAAAGAACTCTGCTTATATAAAAGTCTAAAATTGGCAAATTCTTGAAATCAGCAACCAGGTATTCCCTGAAAGCTTTCTGTATTTACAAATCATCTCTGTTGGTTTAAAAGTAATGTGCGACCCCCAGGCCATAACATGTTCTTAGTTCCTACATATCTCTTTAAAAAAAACTAATTGAGATCAGCTCTTGATGTTTAACACTGACAGAGGACCCCCTCAACCATAAAGATCTAACCTAGTGCTGCTGCTGGCTGTAGCCTCTTCTACTGTCATGAGACGGTGTCATGGCTGAGTGTGTGAGTTGTTTTCCACATCATGTCACGTTAGTCACGGCCCCTGTTTCCTGTTGCAACAGCGCGGCTTCCCCCTCTCTCTCGATCCCCCCCTCAGCACAGGTGGTGGCGGATGGGAAGGGTGACATATTTTTTCCCAGTGAATTTGCCAACTCTTCCACTTCAGTAGCACAACATCTCACTTCTCCTGGAGTGTCCCGCCAGATCTTGTGAGCTGTGCTGAACAGCATGTTTTGTGTGATCTCGCCAAAGACAGAGCAAAAAAATAAAGATGGTTGCAATTGCAGAAAAAGTTGTATTTTGCTTTTCTGCTGAGTGCAGGGGAGTTAGGATTTGTGAGGATATTTTTAGGCTTTCTAGTTGAGCTCATCCAGTGAATTCAGCATGTTAAAACTCTTTTCTCCACACAGCTTTCCTATCACCACGTTCCATTGGCCCGCAGGATCATATGACCACACTCTGACCATTTCCAAAGGTCCAATAAAAATAAAGGATGCCTCTGGCAGGGGAGGGAGAGAGGAAGTTGTCTGAGTGTCTCCTCTCTCTCTCTCCCTCAGTATGAATATACATTACACGGATGTGGTGATTGTAAACAGAGATCCAGCTGCAGTCGGCCAGAGTTCAGCTCCAGATGTTACGATATGCTTTTTCATTTACAAACCTTTAATGCCGTTTCTCAAAGAAATGAAGGAAATGAACGGGAAAAAAAACCCTAAACAGACCAGCCTGAAACCTGGTACAGAGTGCAGGAATATGTGGAGAATGTAAACAAACTGCCACTGTACAGAGGGAGTGCTCCAGCTGCCCCATTCACTCTTCACGCATGAATTACACCTTATGGAGTTTTACAGTCATCCAACACTTTGTTGATCTTAATGATAGAAGACTGAGTTGACTAGAGGAAACATAAGTCATGAGACAGTGGCAACATGCTCCTGACTGTGAGTCACTAATAACATGCCATCTCTCTGTGTCTATAACTACCCGTTTGCTCATATCCATCCATACTTAAGTTGCTCACTGACAGCTGACTCATTGTTTTAAAAATGTCTAGGAGACAGAGGCAGATAAATCAGACAGCGTAGATAGGGAACACTGTGGAATACTTCGTATGGGGTCAGTTTTCAGAACCTCAGTTCAAAGGCTTGATAAGTTGGAGCCAGAACGGCACATCAGCGCCATGCTGATATTGAAAAAGGTCACAAGACAGGAGTCAGAATGGTGCTGAGTCAGCAAGTAAGTCTGCAGCCCTGAATCATTTCGTGACCTTGAACTAAAGGTGCTGCGATAAAAAGATAATGACGATAGCAGATATTTTAGAAATGAGGTACCGATATCCTGTTGATATCAATCCAACGCCTCTTATAACCTTAAAGCAACATTATGTAACCTTTTCACCTTAAACTAAAAGCTTCAATATCATGTTGATGGTACAGTGTCTTGTAATAGGGTGAATGGTGTCTCTGTCACAGCTATCACTTGTTTCTTATCAGTGAGAGGGTGGGATCATAGTGTTACATACACGTTTACTTCAACACACAAGTTTTCAACACAAAACATTGTTATGACGTAATGACTTTTGTTCGTAGTTTGCACCTACATTACGTCTGACAAATTGCTACAGAACTGGGATTTGTATTTACGACAGTGCGGTTTCACTTAGAAACTGTGGGGGGCGCCAAATCGCACAAAATGCTACATTCTACATAATGTTGCTTTAATGTTGCTTGCCACTCCTCATTCCACACTGAAAAAGTGCTTGACGAGACAAGACAATATTCATATTTTATTGATATTGTTCATATGAATCACTCAATGCTTTTTATCATAAAATAGTTGTCTATTAATTTGACAGTTTACAGTTACAGTTAGCAGTCGTAATGTATTTCATTATCAGCAAGTTAGTGAGACAAGTAATGTTTTCTACTATTACTCTAATATTTTCTACTTAATTTCTACTCCTTACTTCATCATCAGTGGAGACTCATGATTGGTTCCCTCGCGCCATGCGAAAGGGTTTTTTTCATCAGTTGTACTTAACCCTTTACATACCTGTCCCTGCGATGTTACTCTGTAGATTTACACCACAAGTCTCACAAACCTTTTCCTTGAAATGTTATTGAGTTTTAAGGTGACAAGTATGTGGTAAATCCCTGCTCCCCTTCACACATACAGGAAATGTTCCTGAACATTTCAGGGATCGACTTGCAAGTGTGAAAGGGGCTTGAGAGTACTGACTGAAATGAGTCTCTAGAACGAAATAAAGAACCGTCATGTACTGAATCTTTAATCTTAAATCACATATTTTCCAAATAGAAACAGAACTACTTGCTAAAATTTGGTTCTAGTTGGATGATTCCAATCAAGAGATCTTTAAAAAGAAAAGTGGTTCTGTCATAAAACTTTTTTAGATTCCTCATTGTGAGGCAATAAAAAAGCAGGCTACTGTTTGCTTTCAATGCCAAAGCTCGGGTATCATATCAATACCTGCATCGCACAGAAATGACACACAGCTATAAAGCCCTGCTAATTATCTCTTAGCCATGCAGCTACAATAAACGACATATGCACATTTTACTGAGTATAAACTATGGATAAGCTTTCCTGTCAGAGCTGATAACCTTTTATATCCGCTCTGTATTATCAACCCTGATACAAATAATTAGCCTGTTATTTAGTTTAGCATTATAGATTAGAGCCGAAGAGATTAGAAAGTCATTTCAAAATGATAATGCAGCAACAATATTTAATGATTGAATTCAGTAAAGGGATACATTTTATATTGGTATTCTATTGGTTATTTTTGTTTTATCATTTTCCAGATAAAATGACTGCTTGAGAAAATGCTTGATTGATTAATCAGTAATTAATCAAAGTTACAGCCATCATTTAAAGGCTGATCTACTGTTGTTGATGGAAACAATAGATAAATGTGACACACTGGTGCAAACATGTGGCACCTACAGGACCACCATGTAACATAACATAAATAGTCTAACTGTAGATTTCAGTGGGAATAAGTTGCTGATTAAGTGTGCCAACCTCCTATACCTAGGTCATTCATCTCTTGTGTTCACAGTGAAAAATGTTAAATCCTGAATGCACACATTGTGGAATGAAGTGGCAGTTAATGCTTTCTGCACATGGTTCATTATCTGTAACTCAGGTCATGCCTTCTGAGAGTGAGTCATACACACATCCTTCACATTTTGGACTTTCCTCTCTATCTTGTTCTGACTGAAAACATTTTAGTGTAATCTCAATAAAGCAGAAGATGAACGCAGGAAACGGTTTATTGCAAGTGGGAGAAAATGTAAAATCATCCCAAGGGCAGACAGCCAGTCCGTAGTGATCTGTTTCATCACTGTTACCCAATCTTATATGCTTTAGAAGAAAGTCAACTTGAATACCTTTGACACTGATCTGTGACCCTGATGAATTATTAATGACCCGATTCAATCAGTCAGCAGACTGATTTGAATAGACCGGTTCAGTAGGTGTGAGGGTAATATTGTCATGCTGATTCTTCACTGACTGGATGCAGGCCAGGTCTGCCCTTTGTGTAAGTAGTTATCTTGCCCAGAGCACTTAGATTGGCCCCTGGAGATGTGTGAGGGCTATTCTTTCTGTTGAGTGGAAGCTCTGAAGGGTAATGATCATCTAACACTAAGGTAGTGCTGTGGACAGATAGATTATGTCATAGATTTACATAACTTTGAATGAATGGTAGTATATGCAAATTGTTGCAAACAAAACAACAGTATTTCTTCTATGTCCCCAGGACTTCCAGTGGCTGTTGTAGCTACTCATTAATACATTTAAAGCCAATTTATCTCAATTTATAGGTTGTTGTTCCATAAACCTTTGAAAAGGGAACTACAACCGCTTCTACATCAAAATCAGCAGGTCTACACAGGTTTGTTAAATTAAGGTATTTTCATACCCTGCAAGTTAAACTTTTTTGGCTTCAAAACACCACTGAGCAGCTTCCATAGAATAAACAGGGCTATAGATCAAAGCCGAGCTGAGCCGAGCCGAGCCAAGCCGAGTCTAGGTGATAAAAACCAGTGTCTACTGCATAGTCAATTGACCTGGGCTGTAAATGCAGAGTTCACACATTCCCATTGCACACAAAAGCCTAATCTTCAGGGGTTTAAGTGGGATTTTTGACCAGTGGAAAGGGGGTATATGTAGTTTTGAAAAAGAAATGAAAACTCATGAGAGGCAATAATACAAACTCAGAAATATGTACTTGGTGTACAGTAGGGGCCGAAAGGCTATGTTTTATTCAGGGCCGATACTAATACAGATTATTAGTAATCAAGAGGACCAATAACTGGAACTGATACACATTTGCCCTAAAAACTAGACTCTTGGTGTCAAAGTTGAGGATAACCAATGATGAGATGTAACTAACTTCATTTTTTCTGCAACTTTGTACCTCCAATCCACTTATTTGATAACTTTAGTTACTTGTTAAGAATAACTAATTAATGTTGATTAATATAAGCCATCACTTATCGGCCTACCCATTGTGTATAGTATTTCCATAGCTGGATGAACCAGCTGTCCTCAAGGCAGAATATTGTCTCTTGGATACTGTTTCAAGCTAGAAAAAGAGGCTACTTTAGAAGGGTCCTGCAAATATAAACAAAGTAAAACGGTATGAAATTGTATTGTCCTGTGACAGTCCTGTGATTCAGTTTCCTTTGTCCTGAAAATGAATGAATTAAAATGTTTATCTTCTGATTAAAATGTCTTCCCCTTCACTACATAATGCACCTTTAGATGTAGGTGTCCTCCTGTCACAGGGGTGTTCACACTAGCTAGCACAATGGAGAGAGAATATAGCAGAAAAGCTAACAACTTTGTCAACAGGAGAGGTCCCAAAAACAAATCACTGTAACGTCAATTAACAAGAAAAAACATTTAAAATGGTCGACATGTAATTTCACCTGGCATGAGTCCTGTTGTAGCTAACTGTGACCTGTGATAACGGGACATAATTTGCTGCTAGTTAGCAAACTTTGCAGACAGACCCTCCACTGGGCCACACGCCAGCCAGCCCTCCAGTCCTCATCTGAGACTCCAAATGTTGAGGATTGTGAACGTACTTTCAATTAGCAACAGCTATTGGACGCCATGTATGCGTTTAACCCCGCACAGGGCCCTGTGGTGGGCTATTTAATTAAACGAATCCTTCATGAATGCGTAATGACGTCGCAGCGGAGCGAGGCTGCGGAGCCTGCGTCCACCGTTAACCCACTCACGCGCACATAAACGAATAACGTCCCCCCGCCGACATGAAAGTGAAACGTACTTACTTTGGTGTTTCTCCTCGTAGGGAAGCGAGAAATGAGGCCTGCAGAAAAGGAAAAAATGTTGTGGTCTTTTCCCACAAAGTCGACCTGGTCCCCACCTAGCTTTGCTAGCTAAAAGAAAGAAGAAAAAAAAACCTAACGGTCCTGTGAAGAGAGCCCAGCCCGCTGACTGAGCTCCGAAGGGCGCAGTTAAAGAGTCCAGAGTTCAGTATCCGGGTGGATTTTTACATTTTTCCATGGCGCACAAAGTTTGTTGTTCTTCTTGATCAAAACATTGATGTCGGGTAAAAAAAACAAGTTGCCAGAAAATGTGAGATGCTGCAATGCGACCGGCAGTTTTTTCCCCCCTCCCAACGAGCCTCTCTCTCCGTACCTCTCTCTCAGTCGTCGTGACCCTGCGATAAGAAAAAAAAAATGTGCCCGACTTGTGTCCCCGGCAGTCCGCGGGGTCCTTGTGGGTGTCTGGCCGGGCAGAGGAGGAGGTCGGGCCGGCACGAGTGCGGACTGAGAGGAGCAGACTGAGGGAGGAGTGAGTGAGGGGATAACGGAGAGGGAGGGACGCGGATGACGTCCAAGCACATGAGAGAGCATTTGGCTGACACACACACACGCATCCGCTCGGAGAAAAGTTTAACCCCCCTCCTTTATGCAGGGGCGAACTGGGTTAATGGGTACCAGACCCCCGTGGTCTGGTTCATCTTGTTTCTAATCACACGGCCCTTCAATTTCTGTCATGTCGTCCTCTCCTTGAGGATGAAAACGACCCCTCTCTCGGTCGTGGAGTCCAAGCTTTTACCCCAGCTTTACTTCGGCTGACCTTTGACCTCATTATTTGCAAACGTAGCACAATCACTCACTGTGAATTTCTATCTGAATGTAAAATTAATTGTACCGATTGGTATGAATCCTATTATTCATATAGCAGTATTACAGCTGGTGTTTATCAATCTGTTTCTCTTAATGATCATAATCTCTCTTATTACACCAATCACGCTACGTTTTCAAACATCTCTGGCGCTACATTTGTTATTTCATCAATCACCCATCATGGCCACTGATCAACAACTGCATTCTTGATATATCATACCATCACTATCTCGTAGTATCTCCAGCCCGTGGAACAGATATGTTGTTGTGGTGTGATATTTGCATTGCAGATGCTGCTCTTTCAGCCACAGAGTTTTTTCAAAGGGAATTGAGCCAAGGTTAGCTGCTATCCTAATGACCTATGAACTATAAGAAAAGCATGTGGGGGGTTTTACTGACATAATAATACACAGAGTGACTTAAGCTCCGACTAACCTCGAGATTATTCTTGATAGTAACAGTTTGCACACATGTGAGGGTCCAACGGACAAGGTCAGTCCGTCAGGTTGCCAATGTTCGTCAAATAACCCCCCCACCTGGGTCCTGGGTGATTTTTTCATTTATCTTAAAACAATAAAAGATGGATAAAATTATATGCTTTCTTGGACCTATCCTGTTAGAAAGACATGGACCAAGAAAAGGAAAAGTTTGTGACCTATAAGGCTATATAAGGATTTTGATTTTCAACTCACTAGCGGGTCATGGGAGATCTTTAAAGGTTGCAACCATCCCACAACTCTCTCGTAAAACAGCTTAAAGGTACAATATGTTAATTGTTCATACTCAAAATAAAGAGGGGGTAGCATATCATCAGGGTAACTGCTGCTAATTAGCCCGGTTAGCTTTTCATCTAGTCGTCTGAACCGGGAGCTTGGAGCACAGGGGGAGTGTTGGTGTTTACACTGCTGGCACATGAGCGTTCATCTTCTAAGTGATTAACGTGATAACTTCAGTAAATATCCCGCTGCAACACAATACATATAGAACATCAAACGTTTTAATTCTTCACAGTCAGTTGATAATCACAGTTAAACATTTTTTTAAATTTTTTTTAATATAGCACCTTTAATAGTTCAGTTAAATAAAAGTTTGGAATAAAACTTAGAATAAGACCATCTTCATATGGGTGCATGGTCAATGAAGATGCTTCACATTCACAATGACCTCAATTAATACACACTTCAAATTGAACTCTCCTTATTCATATATGCGTATAAAACTCTGTATTTGTTCTTGACAATGACATCAGTTTTTTTCTCTTGAACTATATGTTTTCTTTAACTTTGCGTCACATTTGCGATGAAGAGGTCTTACAACCGCAGGGCAACAATGTTGTGAATCCAGGTAGGGAGTTTTTCTTTGTCTCGTGCATTTGTTGGATCCTCTTATTAAAATCCTGTCTTACACAATCATCAAGCTCAGTGATAATTTATCTGGACTCATAATTTGGTCTGAGCACTATCACACACACCAAGTCATTGAGTTCTTTCTCTTTTGTTGATTTGAAATGAGATCAGGTCATGGGGGGGAAAACATTAGTTGAATTATTGTCCCAGAGGGAGGAGAGTGTGCTGGAGCCATGCTCTCAGAGATAAAACAAATACATCATTTAATTCTGCTGATAGTAGCCTGAAGTAGCTTACTCCCATAAATGAACGCAGCAGATAACAACAAGCTTGGCACATCAGCATAATGTGGGTGAGTACTCTCTCACTCCCTCTCATTCTCTGGTTACATGCGTTGTACTTACACCCCCTTCTGGTCAGAAGACAGATGTGCGCTCTTATTCCTGTGATGAATCCGTTCAAATCAAGATCTTTGTATAAAAGAAATAAAAAATGTCTTTCTTTCTTCTTCTTTCTTCATTAGTCACACACATGTAAAAATATGCACACGCAATAACTCACAGTAGGACATTTCGTATGATACTTTTTATTTTAACTTAAAAAGAGAGTGGATCAAAAACAGGATTCAATAAATTAGAAATAAATATAATTGCTGTAATAATTAATACATACATTATAATTACTCGATTGCAAGAGTCTGACAGAAACAGGCCCTCAAAAGGTTTTTCTCTAGAAAATTCTAAAATCAAAATATTGCAACCCACTCAAACCCCCTTCTCCCAATAAACAAAATAATTGATAAATTAGTAAATAAATAAAAAATAGCTCAAATATTAAAACCTCCCGAATAAAAGTGCAATCCCCCCTCCCCCAAGTTTCACCTAAAATCTAAGTAGAAATTTAAAATAGGTTAGTGATTTCCCATTTTACAATTTGGAATGTAATATCCCTTTATGAGGACGATGATGTTACTAGTGGTAATAATAATAATAATGATAATAATAATAATAATAATGATAATAATAATAATAATGTTGCTGTGTCCTGTTCAGTGTTTATCTAAAGTAGTATTCTTTTTGCATTTTTTCTTGTTTTTTAAATGCTGCTCTTTGTAAACTAAATTATTTACAGGTCATTAGGATTTTCTCCAAAGTCTCTCTAACCTACTCATTTAGTCGTCTTTTTTGTATTTTCTTTCGTTTTTTATTATGAAACATCGGCCCCTCTATATTTGTCATGTAATAGACATGGTATAGACATGTTACAGTCTATTGAAGTGATATATCAGCATTTTTCATCAGTACCTTCCATACATACTTGGTCTGAGTCATCTTTAACTGTACTAAAACACCCTGTTGGCTAACTCCACACAGACCGCGGTCAGACCAAGCTCTTGGCTGTATGGGTAAGATTACTGACTCGTGTGAACCATGTGTGTGTGTGTGTGTGTGTGTGTGTGTTTGTGCACATTTATGTACATTTGTATATCAGCCTTGTACTGTTTGAGGTTCAGTGTTGAGAGCGCATGTGTATTAGTGTGTCAGTGTGTGTGTGTGTGTGTGTGTGTGTGTCAGTGTGTGTGTGTGTGTGTGTGTGTGTGTGTTTGTGGCTGCACTCCCCGGACGCTCAAAGGTAGCAGACAGTCTGAAAGCACTATGAACCCTGGGATTCCACCTCGTCTGGACTCTGAAAGGTCACCTGTGAAGGGAGGGAGAGTCGGGAGGTAGAGGGAATAATATAAAAAAGGAGGGAGAGACAGAGGAGGGAGGATATGTTAGAGAGCAAAGTTATAAATACATTACAGCTCCATTTTTCTTGTCAAACATGCTCCTCTCATCAAACCAAACTCTGGTACGCATGACTTTGACTGCTAACTTGCAGAGAAACAGCACCTTAGGATGCTCCTAGCTCGACTTCAGTTTCACTTTCGTCTCGGTGAGTTAAAACAAGAAGGCGTCATTCACAGTTGTAAAGCTCTCGTCTTTCAACAGCAATAAATCATGGTGCTTTAACACATACACACACAGTGTCTGGAACATGCAACTCAATACAGTGAAAATCCATTATTCGTGTTCCTTATGTGTGTCTGGATGTAACGTATGTGTGTGTGACTGTAAAGCTACGGTATCTGGGTCTATGTGTTTATGTGTGTGACTTTATGGGCATGTGTTGCACTCGTGTGCCTTGGATCATGGCAAGCAAACACTACTACCGACATGCATCACTCTCTGGCATTTGCAGTATAGAAATTCTGGGTGATAATTTTAATCTGGCTGATGAAGGGGCAGCAGTTTTAAGGGTTCAAATGGTGGTCCATTGGATGTTAAATACCTTCGTATTATCCGCAAGGAATTGTTATGTAAAAGTTGGTCTAGAAATAGAAACAGAATGCTTTATTCATAATGTGTGCTGCCATGTGACGGCGCTTCCACACACTGGCCTGACAGAGGCTACATGTTTGCTCCTCTTTGGTAAAGGTTAGGGTTTGTGGAGGATTGAAATGACCTCAAACTAAAGAGATCCACTATTAGCTATGTGTCATCTTTCTCCCAGAATTCCTATAGTTGAAGGCTGTTCTCCAATAAGCAAGAGGCACTTGTTTTTCCACCATAACAACCACATACCCTTTACCTCAAAACACGAGCTAGAGGAATAGAAAGTGGAGTTTGGGATGAAGAGAAGCGAAGAAAGACGGAGAAAAAGGGGGAACAAGTAGGAGGAGATAAGGGGTCCGGAGGAGGAGAAGGAGGAGGAGGAAGGGAGTAGTGAAGGGGAGAGGGAGGAAACACCACAAAAGCAGTGATAGGAGATGTAAAAGAGACCAAGAAAGAGAAACAAAGGAGCAAAAAAACTGAAGTGCAACGTGAAACAGTGTAACAAATCAGAATCCAGGAATATAAAACTCAGCCTATCAGAGTACAGCTCAACAAAATGCATGCTCGCCCAAAAATAGTGTGCTTTTCTCTTTAAACTCAACCTTTTCTGTTCTTCTCTGTCCCAACCTGTTTGCTTAGGAACAGCTTGAAGCCATGTTTTAACTTCATAATAGCATGTTAGTTTTTTTCCCATCATATTTTGCAGTAAACTGTAGTGCTGTTCTACATTTCTCCACCAGTCCACTATGGAAACCTCTGGAAAACCTCTCTATACAGACACCAGTACAACAAGGATTATGCACTCCTGTATTACACACTAACAGTGTAACACAGACACATATGCACACACAGATGCCCACGCTCACTACTTTACCCAAACAATTTGTTCAAATAATAATGACACCAAACAGAACACTACAGAAACTGATCAAAAACAAAGCTGCGAGAAAATAACGAGCGTTGCTGCTACAGAATTTATCAGATTACTGTGCAATTAAAGTGTATCGAATATCCAATTAAATCAATTGATTCTGAGTGCAGTCCTGGCTATTGACAGTTATTGATCAGTATGTGCACAGGTCAATACAAAATAAAGTCACAATGCACCAAACACAGTCTGTGGTCACTACAGCAACAGGACATGCAGGTCAACGCATGGCTGGTTGCTCGAGGTGACAAAAGGGCAACCAACACAGGCAATCAATCGCCACAGCAACCCAAACACAGGCCAACCAATCAACTTACAACAATGCGAGAGGAAGGGGGGGTCGGGGCTTTATCGGTCACTAGGCAACCATTGCCATAGCGATGGGGTCCTCGTGTATTATGATTGGACGGAAGGATCTTGGGTGAGGTAAGTTGCCGTTTCAGGAAAAGATCAAAACAGCAGGAAAGAAAATAAATAAGATTGTGAAAGAAAATAAAAAAGGAAAACAATATTTTAGTATTTTCACTTTTCCTGAGTTGATTATTTTGCTTCATATGAGTAACCCAACTTATATTATCCACTGATATCTCATGTTAAGCTTCTATTTTTTTACTTTAACCATTAATTAGCATTTCATTGTCAAAGCTACCTCCTTCTCCATCTTTTTTTCTCTCACTAACCTAATTTTATCCTCCTGCTCCCCCCAACATACAACACCTCACTTCTCTTCATGTCATGTCACTCAGCACCTCCTAGCCGCCACCTCACCTCTCTTTATTTCGTCTTCTTCCTCCTCTCAGTTGTCACTTAGTATGGGCGGTTAGCATCTTTGGGCCTCTTGAGCTGCACTTTCAGTCTTTTCATGCCGATCTGGAAGCCATTCATGGCCTGGATGGCAGCCTGAGCGCTGGCTGGGTTGTCAAAACTCACAAATCCTGCAAGAAGGAGAAAAAGAAAATGCATTTTAATTGGAACTCCCCTCCATGCCGTCCCACAATATCTTATGCTCGACAAAGTCACCCCCTCACTCGTCCTTTCCTTTCTCCGATACATCTGTTCTTCCCGTTCCCTCCCCCTTTCTCCCCCGTCTGTGAGTCTCACCGAAGCATTTGCTCTGGTTGGTGGCACGGTCAACAAACACCTTCGCTGAGATGACATTGCCAAAGGGCAGGAACATCTGCAGCATCTCAGAGTCACTGAACTCCTGAGGCAGGTGGTAGATGAAGATGTTACAGCCCTCTGGACCTGAGACACACACATACACACACACACACGCATAAGAGAGAGTGATAAATGATCTCAGGCTGTGAAAGCTTCGTGATAAACAACTTTAAATAAGCTCATTGGAGAGAGGGGTGTGGCCCCAGACAGACAGGAAGTCACATCACCTTCTCTCTGCTGCTGTTGCTGGGGCTGCTGGTGTTGCTGGGCAACCAGTGTTGGCTGCTGGGGGAACGGCTGCCCAACCAATCCGTAGGCAGCAGGATACGCCGCTATTGGGAGAGACGATAATGAAATCTGATTGGGTAAAAACAACAGGTGGCAACATAGAGGCATCCAATAGAGTCATTTTGTCAGAATGGGAACGTCTCCTGCTGAAGGTGAAAACTATTAACTGAAACAGTTGAAAGGAGCAAGTCTGCTTAACAATGACACTGTTGTGTCTGGTATGCACACATTACAGTCCACCTTCACTCCACAGGTATGAATCACACACACAGAGTGATTAACTGTACGGGTATGATTAGCTTTATCACATATTACCAGCCATTAATGTGTGTCACAATAAGATCAGGTAAATCATAACAAAATTAATTCAATCACTTGCCCTTGAAACATTTCCATTCTTAGAATGAAGGCAGTCAAACTGAAAGCAGGACTGGACTGTCTTGTTCCACATTCTATCCTGATTTAACGTGCTGCAAAAGCCATATGCTTATCGACACATTAATATTAATTTCTCATAATGTAATGTGGACATAAAAATTTGCAATTAACATGGCCAAAAGAAGATGTGATTTTCAAAGCAACAAAGGTCTGTTTATTTTCTTTTATATATGACTGTCCATAAACCACCCACACACACAGTGAGAAGGTGACCATTTTTCTGACCTTGTGCGCTTGTTTCCTGTTTGTTTTGTATATTTGCCCACTAGTACACCCTGTGCATGTAGTGAGCATTTGTCACATCAGCTTGAGGTACCTGGGCATTCGAGCTTTCCCAGTTTTTTTGTTTTTTTTTACCAGTTTGTCTGTATGCTACATTAGCCTGCCTATTAAACAAGAAAACTGCCTTTTAACCAGTGTTGTAAAAAGTAGCCAAAATTCTTAAAATCAATTGCACCAAGTATTTTTCTATGTATACTTATCATGGGTCGATGGGCTGATTGTAAGATTGGATATTCAGATGTTACGTTTTTTTTCATCTGATTGCCAATAAAATGTATGAATTCAAAATTATGATGCCGCCTACAATATGCAAAGTAATTAGTAACTAAAGTTGTGAAATAAAGTTAGTGGATGATTTGGCTAAAAATGTGTGGGATTGAAGGTCAAATGCAGCAGAAAATGGAAATAACCAAGTTAAGTAAAAGTACCATACATAACTAAATTTTCTTGGTTACATCCCATCACTGCTTTTAACCCTGGCTAATGTTTCTGTTGAGCACTTTGTACAAATGGAGTATACTATACACTGTATATACAGCTTGCTAGAAGTTAATATATTTGAAGAATCCAGGCAGCATTTTAGTCTGTCTACACACCAACCTGTGTAGTGCTGCATGCCTGCATACGCTTGCTGTAGGGGGTCCAAGGCTGCTGGACTCTGAGCTGGAGAGTCAGAAAAATGAAAAACTGTGAGAATAATAAAGAAATTAATATAACACTTTGTAAGGTCTCATTTG
>CAEMYA010000130.1:6464746-6507492 GCA_903131615.1 Diplodus sargus
GGGGGGGGGGGGGGGGGGGGGTAGATATTGTAGTGGGATGAGATGACAAGTGTTTGAAGGGAACAGGCGCAGTCAGCTAAAAATAAAAGGATGGAGAAGGAGATGGAGATAGAGAGAGGCCTGGGGGACTCCGACTGACTTCGACCGACCAAAAGGGCAGGTGGAAGGCCAAGAGGAACCCAGGGAGTGAATGGAAGTGCTGGAAAAAGAAGCATTACATGAGGAGTGAGACAAGGAGACAGAGAGTGGGAGGATGAAAGCGGAGCTGCCCCTGAGAGGATGATTCAAAAAGAATAGAGGGAGAAAGAGGGGGAGGACAGGGGCGTGATTCAGTCGTGACTCTGACTCTATCGAAAAAATGTCACGACTACAGAGATTCACCGCCTAGAGTGCTAATGCATGCATGCTAACACACGTCTTGAACGGCCTCTCCACGCACGCGCTATGTGCAGACGCACAGGTTTGTCACACACAAACAGAAAGGCACACGGAAACATGCTACACACAGTGCTTAGTCATAGCACTGAGGCAATGAGACAGAGTGTTAATGCCAGAGGGATGGGGTGGGGGAGGAGAAGGGCTGCAGAACGATGGCGATGAAAAGAGGCAAGAAGTGCAAGGAAGGGAGAGAAGAAAAAAGGATGGATCGAGAGAGGATGGATGGAGCGAGGAGGGATTGAAGGGAGTGACATTGATACACAAGGCAAAGCCAAAAAAGACGAAAAAAGCAGCGTGTGTGGGATGGACACTCCTTCTTTTTCCAATCCAAGCTTTGAAATGTCGCAAAGAAAAACAACCAGATTATATATTTTTTAATAAACACTGTTATCAGTCAGGCTCAGATTTAAAGTTCCTCACTCCTCTGCTGGAACAAAGTGTAAACAGTACTAATTAATGCCTTGTCTCACTGCCAGTCAAAATGTGATGTGGTTGAATTAGATATATCTCCCATCTATGAGAAGACAGGGAGGAGAAAAACTCACAAGGGAAGAACGGGGGATGAGAAAAGGGACAGAGAGGAGGAGGAGGGTGGAGAGGGAGGGGAGAGGGAGGGGATGAGAAGGAAGAATGGAGAATGGTCCCAGTGGGGTGTTAAGGCAATGTAATGAAGCTGGTAATTGAGGAGAGGGCAGTGCAGAGAGAGACTGGTCCATACATTTGATTAATCAGCTCTAAGCTGTCACCACAAAGCTATTGATCTAAGGCAAGGCCGTCACACACCATGAGGAGACATACAAACCCGCACAGATGCAAACACATCTGTACATAAAACACAAGCACTGACACACAACATCTGGAAAGGAGGGAGAGATTGAACATTTCTAATCCCTTCCCCTTTATTGTCTTTAAAGAAAATACACACAGAACACACACACCACCCTCACAGTCTTCACACAGTCCATCCATCCATCCATCCATCCATCCATCCATCCATCCATCATATACCAGTCCTGGTGCTACTGCTGTCCATCCACGCTGCCATCCATCTTGCACTATCAACTCATCGATCAGTCCCGTCTTGTCCATTGATTTTGGGCCGTGTTGTAGAGCAGGCTGATTGTAGCAAGATTTGTGTCCACTAACCCTTTCTTTATCCTTCTATCCATCAATCACCTCTTCCATTTCTTCCCTCATTAGGCCTATTCAAGCTCATCCCTGTGCCCATAAAACAGAGCGAAGAGAAGCACCTAATGATTACAAACTACCGCTTATCAATCAGTGCTTATCAGCTTCTAAATATGTGTGCGTGTGTGTTTGCTTAAACTGCACTGACCTGTTGATCATTTAAAGTAACCACATCATCTAGATTTAATGCAATGCATTAAGACTTGGAAAAGATGGAGAAATGCAATTGTAGACAGCAGGTGAGAGGCACACACTGCCGCTACAAAGACGACACAATGGCATCGGAAAACTGCCATGGCAACCGGATGGTTGTCATGGCAATCATATGACGGCACACTGAGTAGGTAAACAAGGATGCTGGTTGCCAAGGGCGACTGCTGTGCTCTTCTGGTAAACAAAGAATTTGTGCCGGAGAGTGCTTCGCTAGCTATCCTCTTCCTATCTCTCTCTGGGTTGATGTAACACAGGAGAAATGAGCACAGAGTATTAAAAAAAAATGTATGAGGACAGAGAATTTATGAGAATTCCGTAGAGATAGGGGCAGTATCCAGAGGAAGACGTATGTGTGATTTTGCTCCAAGCATGAGAAGGAGAGGGAGAAGGTGAAGGAACTGAATCTATATTGTAGTAGAGTAATTAAAATTCCCTTGAGCCTGAGAGAAAAATGCAAATAAAGTACAGTCCCTGCTAGTCGGTCACACTGTACTCCACTCTGTCTTTCTCTCTTCCATTCCTCCAACACACATGAACAGTCGCACGCTCCTTTCAACTCAAATTATGCTCTAATTACTCACGTTCCAATTAAGACTTAATCAACAGTAACCATCTGCAAACGTGTGCACGTACAAGGAGCTGGCTCCGTACTGTAGCAGCGTGGTTTGATCCTCCCTGCTGCATACTAAGAAGCCCTCGCTGAGAGTTTCTGTATCTCTGAGGAATGCGAATTCGTATATGTGAGTAGCGGCGCGACCATGCATGAGGCCGAGATCTGTGATATATGATGGTATGTGAGCTCGCATGACCACTCGCACTCAGTGGAGGCACGTCCATTCGTACAGGCATGACCGAACCCTGCATGCAAACACAACTCCATTTACATGCTGTGGTGCCAACACAAATACACACACAGTACATGTCAATCACATATGCACTCAGACACACACACTCACACACACACACTTTTCTCCACTCCCAGAGCGCCCGCCCTTCTGTGCACACAGAGACAAACACATACTACACACATACAGTTAATCTTACTCCCAGCAGTAATGCAGAGAGGATTGTGCCAGGATTAGGGGATATTAAATCCTTGGATTATCCAATCAAATCGTATTCGACCCCCTCCCCCACCCACGCAATATCAGTGGAACAACCCATTGCGCCACATCATGAGGGCAGGGGGAAGTGTGCGTATGTAAATGTGTGTGTACACGCACTATTTGGAACATGGATTCAACTTCAGTGTTGAATCAATGTTATCATTCTAGTCTTTTGATTCTTTTTTGGCCACCAAAACACTGGAGGGCAACTCTCCACAAATGTTCCTACAAACAGAAATATAAAACTGATTACAGTGCACAGCCTGACAACAGACAATGCTGTGCGTGTGTGTGTGTGTGTGTAAAGACACACAAACACTCTCTTTTCATATCTCTCTTCCTCTCACACACTAACGCACACACACCCTTCCCCCTTCAATCTCCCTCTGGAACACTCCATCCACACAATTTCAGATGTCCATTTTCCAGAGTGCACAAGAAAGGAAAACTATTTTTATCCCTACTCCACGATCTGGCATCATTTCTCCCTCTTCCTCTCCCCCATCCTCGATTCCCCTCTTTCCACTCTCAACTTCATAATCCCCCCCCCCACACCCTGCCTGATGACACGGGCATCTCTGGCTTTTTTTTATCTTTTTCCATCCGTTCCCTCATCTCTTTCTCCCTCTGCTCTCTCATTCACTTTTTCTCCACCACTGCTGTAACATGCCTTGCAGGCATGCAAACTCATTATCATCAGTGTGTGAATCCTTGTGTTGATTTGGCAAAACCAAAATTGAGCTAAATAGCAGCACTGTTCATCCCATATTTGTCTCTCGTAAAAACACTGTTTTAAATAAAACTCTATAAATGTTAAATATAATTCTGCCTTGATTTTTAACTGGACAAAAGACCTACTTAGGTACCTAAAAATACAGTTTCATGTGGATTAGCACAAAGTCATGTAGTAGAGACACTATTGATTAGAAGAAGTCTATTGTTTCCACCTCATTGTAAGTGGAGTGGCTCTCTGACTTTGCAGGGATTCATACTAGAGCAATATTCACAAATAATTATTATATTTTTGATTGAATAGCTTGATGATTTTGGGTAGAACTGATGGTCTTTTCGGCATAAACTGACAAAAGAGTTTAACAAACAATAATCTGTAGTATGTAGGACATATCTATCTATCTATCTATCTATCTATCTATCTATCTATCTATCTATCTATCTATCTATCTATCTCTGCTCATAGATCATATTTCTTTCTTTTGTATTAAACAACATGATATGACTATCATGTAGGTAGGGGCATTTGTTTTTATTTGAACTAAGCCAGAATGTTCTCAAAGGTTTAAGACTTTTAGCTGATATATACAAATCAATTAAGATGGCAAATTCCCAGTGTGAATATTGTCAGTTATATGACTATTACTATGCCAGTTAAATAAATAGCTACCAATGGTATATTGGAGAAGCCAAGATATTTTAACCAGTTGCACTGGGCTCTGTCCATGATGGACATATTTCACCGTTTTCTGACATCTTATATACCAAACAATTAATTAATGAATCGAGAACAAATGGCTACATCGAGCTATAATTCTATAGTAATCAAATTCAGTCCTACAGTCCAAACTTTATAAAAATCCAGTAAGAGACTGATTATCAGTGCTACAGTATTTATCAGCTTGATTGTGTGTAAGAACAGTCAATAAAGGCTGTGCTTTTATATCCTGTGTTTACATTTCAGGCAGGATATTGAAGCATGCAAAGTGTGTGTGGCTCCCTGGTGAACGGCTCTCATTCACAGCTGGATGAAGACATCGAGATGTGAGAAACAGCGAGTGCGAGCAGGAAGGTAGAGCAGCCCAGCAGCACAGCTCCACCCCGCCTCTTTCTCTCTATCACACCACGCTAGGCTTTGCATCCCCCAGGTTACCTAGCAACCTGGCATCTCGCTCAGCTCCGTTGCCTGGCGACGGGGGCCTGCAACCATAATACAGGCCCCTGAGCGGCCCATCCCCCTGCTCTCATCCCTCTATCCTCTGTCTCTCTCTCATTCCATTCTTCACACCTGAGAAGCCTGCCCTCCTTCTCCTACACTCAATACTTTATCTGGCAGTTAACCCTTCATCAGCCTCTCCACTGGAGCATGGATTACCAACATATTCTCCTCTCTCGCTCCCTCTCTTTCTGTCTTTATCACTCTCTATAGTAATGGCATCAAACCATGCATAAAGCTGAACTAACTACCCTGTTGATCCCTATAATATTATGCTGTTTTGTCGAACCCCAATGAGAGCATTCTGCATGCAGTACTGGAGCACTCACTGAAATTTGATCCTTTGGATTTAGTCCAACATAATCCAACAGCACTATAGCGGATAACTGTTAGACCTATGCACTTGGACCTTCTTTCTATTTTAGGGAGTGTAAGTCCTTTGGGAAATGAGCTGGTGAATTAAAACGGCTGCTTAAAGCCATACAAATTCATGATTGCAAAAATCTCATATTCAGTGTGATTACATTCAATGCAGTGCCAGTGACACGTTTCTGGATGCTCAGATAGTTACAGCACAGAATCCAAAATAATGTAGGCAAGCCAAACATGCAAATGGCCTCCATGCTCTTGTGGATGCATAATCAGAAGTAAAAATAGACCAATACTGACTCTGTTTTTACATGCACCATGGGAGAAAAATAAATTAATACTGGCATGTTCTTTTTATTTAATTTCATCTCGCATCTATTTCATTGGGGAGCCAGTCATAAGTAAGGCTATATAAATGTCATTGTCTTTTTCAGAGAATGATTCTAGGGAAGTTTTCAGAGGAAGCCTCGTGGGTCTATTTTAATTTCATTACCCAAAAAACATTTTTCAATTCAAATGTTCATTACATTAAATGTGTTTGGTTGTTTTTTTTTATTAAATGTAATTTCATCAATGATTATAACTTCTTTTTTTTGGTATGAGAGTGATGACGTAGACACAGAATATGATCTTTTATTAACTATATTTAATTAAATATATCATATTTTTTGTGATGTTTGTTATAAAAATGTTATTAATTGGGCTGTTAGATGTTGCTGTTAGGTGCCATTGAAACAGGCATGTCTCTTCTTGAACTATTGCCTACAGCCCTACTCAAAAGTCATATTTACCATTTCTAAATGTACTGTGTTCAGCTACACTCACTCACCAACCTGATAGAAATTTGATTTCGATCCACACGGACCATGTTTGGCTTGCCTTGTAAATTTAGATAAATTCTTCTGCTTCTGTCTCCTCTTCACTTTTTCTGAATCTAAATTTTTGTCTTGCCCCAAGTATATTTGTGTCAGGGACAAAAGAAAGCAAATTATAATTGACTAAAGACATTTTTTCAACTATTCAAAATACAGATGAGATAAAGTTCATATCTTATCAATTAAAAGTTATTCCTAAATATTACCTAAAATGCGATTAGCCTCATCTGTAAACCAAAAAAGTGTGACGAACTGTATGCACACAGTGAAGGATTACACACAATCTTACATTCAACAGCTACAAATGTGTTGCAATATCCAAATCTACATGAACAAAGCAAAAGAATCATTTCGACAAAACCTTAAACCTAAATCCTTTCCTACGCTGCATGAACCCACATTCGTGCATTATTAAAACAAGCAAGGCTTAACTCACTCATTAACAAAACAAAGACGACAGAGCTACACAAGCCCTGTTGTCCTATTCTCTTATCTTCTGTTGTTGGACAGAGCATTGTTAAGTGTGTTGATCTACAATAGTGTGCTCTAGATTCCCCGTGTGGTCAGTGTGAAAGGCCATAATGTCGACAGCAGGTTGAAGTGTGGTTAAAGAGGAGACCTCAGAACGGAGGTCACACTCCAGGTGCAACTAAAGTCCTGTCATCCCCTCGCCCCCCTAATCACATACACACACATACGTATATATACACGCACACACAAACACGTATGCAGACACACAGCAGTGGCCCCCTCTGACAGATGTCTCTGTTTAAACTGACAGAAGTGCGCCCTGACTCCCTCCCACTCCTCCACCACCCAGAAAAACCCCTTTCTTCCACGCACCACCCGCCTGCCCCTTCCTCCACGCTCATTATGGCAAACTTTTGTCTTGTTTCCTCCTTCTCTCTAACCCGACCTCCCCTGCTCCTCCCCTGTCTCACCCTACCCCCTCCCTGTCTATACACCCCTATTCATGCCAACCTCTTCATGGCCCTCCTCGACCACTCTTAACCCTCCCCCCTTTTTTTCATTCAGACGGATTCACACACTCATTCACCCCCTGTGTATGCGCCCGGCTCTATATGTCTATCTCAGTGCAGACGTATAAATTTACATTATAAGACAAGGTGTCTGGATTTAGGGCTTTAGGCTTTACTCCAACAGCCTCACATGGAGAGTAGTAAACACACCAACATCCAGGAATTTCATGATTATTTTTTTTGTTTGTCTTGAAATCCAGGTTGGAGGAACTTATTTTTGCTGAGTTAACATCATATTTACACAGAATTATTTTTGTAATTGTGCAAAAAAGTACAATTTAATCTACAAAATATGTGATAAGACAAGGCTCCAATTTTGCCTCAAACATAATGTGGTCGTTTTTGTCCTCTCCATCGGTGAACTATTCAGGTCATTGAGGGTTTGCAAACACTTAATCTGGCTCTATCTTTCAACTGAATGTAAACTTTGAGAGTTCAGTCCCTGTATTTGACAGTTCTCAAAATACACCAAAAGCAGCTCAATAAAATCTGTGATTAGGAATGGAAATGAAAGGCTGAATGTTACAGTAACTGATGTAAGAAGGGTGAGATATTTGCCTTATCATCTGGCACTGGAAATCCACGATCAAAGCAAGTGCAAATGCTGAGATCTGGGCATCTGTTAAGGTCACTACATTTAAGTGATTTTTTGGCACACTGCTCTCTGGCACTTGTTTTCTTCCTTAAATACCCAAATACATAAATGAAAGACACCCTCTAATCAGTAAAATTAAACTACTGCAGTGTATAATATCCATCTTTTAATGTCTGTTTTAAATATAAGGATTTTACCTCTGGGCATTCCCAAATTCATCACCTTAAGTGTGCAGCTTGCAATAAGCCATGCGTGAATCCAGGATTTAAACGAGCACCTAAAGCGGCCCATGCTGTGCTTCACTCAAGGTCTGGCCCAGCTTTAAGTTGCGGGATCAGAGCATGTATCAGATGCAATAATGATGACTGATAATTGCAACTTCACAGTTCCTTTCATTCTATGAATGTGGAAACTGGGCCCTACAGATTTTTGTAGCTGGCTGCATTTACAAAACAGATGGCATGTGATATAGACTCAGCTCAACTTCAGGTTACTTTAATGCTCGGCATCTGAGAGACACAAGTTTGGCAGCAAACAGTCACATTACCTGGTAATCATGTGTTCACACAAAGATAATTTTCTAACTGGCAAAGCTACAAATGTTCCTCTGTGTGGGTGCGTGGGTGTGTGGGTGTGTGTGCACGCATGCGTGCGTGCATGGGTGTGTGTATGTGCATGCATGTCAGGCCTTAAAGAGGCAGGCGCTCTCCAGGGTCAGGCTTTTATGAGGCTATGATTAGATTCTGCCTCAATTTTGTGGTGAAATATGAGGCAGGCACTCTTTCCCTGTCCATGTTGCATGCACATATGCACTCACATGCGGACACACATATGGGAACACGCATACATCACAAGCGCTCACACACAGGCAAACACACACAACTAAGACTTTTGTTTAAAACCAACTAGCTAAATCCCCCTTGGCCTTAGCTGTACACAACCCCACACTAACACCCTTCTTCCCTACATCCCCCCTCTGTATCACTCTCTCTGGCTCCTCCTCAGTCTCTCTACTGCTCACTTATGCACATACAAACACAAACACACAAACACACGCACACACGCACACACGCGCACACACACACACACACACACACACACACACAAACACACACACACTTGATTCTACACCTGTCCCTCTACTCCCTTTCCATCCCACACACAGTGAGGATAAAAATAGAGAAACAGCACGAGGGAGGGGGGAGCGATACACATCACAAACCCCATCAGGCGGGGAGAGATAGAGGCAGAGGGATGGCAAGGAAGAGACGGAGAGAAAATGAAAGAGAGTGAGAGAGAGAGAGAGAGAAAGAGAGTGAGCTGGGGTCTGTTCTAAATTGAAAGTGCAGCAGTAAGCAGTGAAGGGGAATAGTAAACAGTGCTGCTGACCACATAAATATGCTAAATTAGCCTACAAAGTCGACCTAGTGGATAATTGCTCATCATAGCTTTGCCCCATAGGGAGGCTGCCTGCCAGGCATCTTAGATTCCACATGGAAACACACACAGAACATACACAACATGCACACATTACACGCCCTGAGAGGATCTGATAAACATCAACTAGGAGCTCTGGATGATGGACACATGAGATGATTGGGCCTAACTTCACAGTCATTCTCCACACACTACAGACAGACCACAGGGTCAGGCATATTCGGATTATGAAGCATAATTTCATGTTTCATGTGATATTTATTTCTAAGACATGTTTTGCTTTCCTTATAGAATCAAGTGATAAAACACTAACTGTAAAAAAGTAGCAGTGAGTCAGTCCCTGTGAGTCCATACTGTGCATGTAAATAAATACAGTCATTTCAGTGCGGGACATAAATAACAAATTCACTCTTTCTCTCGCCGGGTCCACGCTCAATAAAATACATTACAGCTCCCGTCATGTTTGCATGATCCAGCAGTAACACTGGCACTAGTCCAATTTATCGCCCTAAGAACGTTGTGCATTAAATCAATATCACCACTGTAAAGTTTTATTATATTTTAATAAGTGTATCGATCTTCTGCTCTATCAGTTATTGTTAACTACTTGTCCTGTGAAGTCTCTTCTGCCTTTTTAATAATTCATAATGCATAAAGTGCAACATGGGGAAGTACAATGTATGTCTCTCTAAGTTTGTGTGTGTGTGCGTGTGTGTGTGGGCCCGTGCGTGCGTGTGTGTGTGTGTGTGAGCATGCACGCTCTAATCAAAGAACAGGGAGCAGAGTGCTGCCTGGAGAGCAGTGAAGCATGACAACACACACCTGGTAAGCTGCTTATCACACTTTAATTTCACCTACACCGAGATCTGCGGATGCCAGGGTGACCAAACAGATGTGCATGGAGTGTGTTTGTGTGTGCAATTGCGCACATGCATGTGTGTCTATGTACTAACACTTGCGTCTGAAGTAGAGCAAAGATGAAGGGAGAGATAAACTGGGAGAAGAGAGTGCAGATTAAATGAGAGAGAGAGATATCAACGGCAAAGAACAAAAGGAAAAGATGAGGGAAGAGATAAGAGAGGAAATACAGTGGCAGTAGCCTTGGGAGAGATAGAGTGATGGATAGATAGAGAGAGGAGGGAGGTACGAGGTTAAAATCTAAACAGGCCCAGAGTGCAGTGTGGCCTGAGAGAGAGGGAGGATGGATTGGAGGGGTAGGATAAAGCAAGGACAGTTTTGTATGAATGACTACTGTAAATTCAGTTTGTGCATGAGCACGAGCGTGCATTTGTACATTTTTGGCAGGAATTTGTTAGTATGCAAAGTCTTTCTATGCTGTGCGTCTGTGAGTGTCCCTGAGGAGGGGAAAGCTATCACAAATACTGTAGAGAAATGGCAAAGTAAAATTATTAATATGGATTTATGCAGTTCCCTTTGTAATCCTTATCAGGAGTATAAATGATCCCTTTTTGCTTAAATATAGACAAACTGAGAAAGATATACAAGCTAGCGATGTAAACAAAAATCATTCTAGAGCTACTATAGTGGTCATATAGAGGCTAATGTTGTAATAATGTTTAACCCAGATGCATAATAAACACCAAAGGCGGCCAAAAATTGAAGCAAACTCATTCTGAATCCAAACAAACCCTCTGTCACCATTCTGTCAAGTGCTTTGTGCTACATAACTGTGGTCCAAACACTCATATGGGGTGTCGTGTCCTTCTAATGTTTCTCCTAAAGGGAAATAAGTTTTACAGCTCTGAGACCAGCCATTCTGAATTTGTTGACAAAAGGCAGAGCTCTGACCTCTGACCTTGTGCACAGGCCGGCGGCCTACTACCATCAAACTCTGCATTAAAAAGACAGGAGTCCATTGTACAGCATATACTCGGATGTAAATTAATGTCAATGAATACATGGATGCTGCTGCTTAGTGGCTGATAATGGAGATTCTTATTTGTATTATTAACATTAACTATGCATCAACAATGTGAAACCAAAAATAGAGCAGTTATTGGATTAGTCCATTAAAAAAAAAATTTCTGACATTTTATAGACTAAACAATAAAAATATTTTCTTAGTTGCAGAGCCCTACTAATATACTGTTCGGCTGATACTGGCCTGTGACAGGTATATTCTTATTTGCGTGAATGTTTTATTTGTTATTCGCCAGTGTGAAAACTTTTTCGAGATTGTGATGGAGAAGAAACACTTGGGGGAATTAACAATAATTAAATTCACAGTGAAGTTAACTGTTTCAGTGCACTGATTTATTTTTGGCAGTCAAGTTTGCTGATAAAACTGTAAATTATCCTTCCTCAATTACATATCTTTATCACAAGTGTTGGATAACCACATTTGAGGGATAATTGCAAAAAGATGTGTGTTTATTGGCTGATGTATCTCCACTGAAATTTTTTTTTTTTACCCACTAATATTGGAATCTGCATTTCTGCATTTATAAATCAAGGATTGGTCAGGCTCTAGTTAGTTGTATTTCTAAACATAAAGGACATTAATAGATGTAGATTTGTACCTCACCGCACATCTCCCTCATTATTCCCACTTGGAACAATCCCCGCATGCAAACGCAAATGAGATTTTCAATTTTCAAGTACAAATTAGCACTGATATGCGACAGCTAAAACACAAGCTCTTTCGTGTGGCTGTATCCCAGAGGGAGTCTCTGCACCAGATCTAATATGGCAAAACATCTGTGTGCTACAGTGGGACTTGCTGGTGGTTCTACTGTTAAATTTCTACTGTGACTAATATAATGTAACTCTCTTCGTCTCTTCAACTCACGCTCCCTCTGTGCTTCTCTCTCCCTCTCTGTGTCCAAATTAAACACAAGGCGCAGGACACTCTGATAAGGCCATCTGTTCATCTCTCCCTCTCGGTCTCTCTCTCTGTCTGTCTGTCTGTCTCTCAATCCCTCTGTCCTTTTTTTCTCATTTTCTGACAGTCCACTGCCCCTGCTGAATCTAGGGAGGGGGCATTTATGGTATAGTTTCTCTGCAACTCTGTTTGCGTGTGTTTGTCTGTTTCCTTTCATTCCTCTACTGGCTTGTTGGAAGTGTTAAATCAGCGTTAAATCCCATCAGCGAGTGACAGACGGAAGCAGCAAGAGCACTCTGTAGCATCGGACTTGTCAACCAAACCTTTGAATTGCTTAGCCATGGCATAAGAGAAACACATCTGTATGAGTGTGTGGATGCTACCGTTTTATTAAAGTTGTATGAGGTGCCTGATGTTCCACCAGTACCCACAATTAAGTGTGATCCTGAGATTCAAGACTACCATATGCACACATGCCCGGGATCTGACTATGAAAATGAGTTTGTGAGAAACTAATCATGCAGCTTAACAAGTGGAGCCGGGGAAGAAGTGGAGAGGGGGAGGAGAGGGAGGAGACGGGGGTGTGAAACGGTCAAAAGGGTCAACTAATCAAGAGGAGGGGAAACGAGACGAGGGGTAGAGGAACTGCGAGAGGGTGGAGGAGGGAGATGGAGAGAGAGAGAGAGACTGACGTTGAGGACTTAGAAGAGGGGTTACCATAAATGACTGTGAAATGAGAATCCGAGGAGGAAGCGTGAGTGTGCAGCAAGGGAAAAAAATAAGTATAAGACAGCAGGACGGGAAAAGAAGGGGGGATGAAAGAGGGATACCATGGAGAGATTTTAGAGAGGGAAAAGGAGCGAAGCGATGAAAGGGTTGGGGGTAGCGGAGAGAACATTCTGTAATATTCTACTGGTGCAGGGAAACTGGGGGGATGTGAGGGGAGGAGTTGAACAGAGGACAGAGGGGATTTGAGGGAAAAAAGAGATAAAATTGAGTGAGGGAAAGCATGGAGGGTTTGGGGGGATAAAAGGATGAATAAGGAAGAGATGAAAAAGCAATTCTTAGGGAAAGAAAAGAATGGGACAATGGAAAGATGTGAAGAGAAAGAGAGAAGTCATCTGAAGTCTTTTCCAAATCCTGTCAAAGAAGGCCATAGGCAGGGATGAGGAGGAAGACACACAGGATGGAGAGAGGGTACAGACAGGTAGTGGAAAGTAATAGAGGGGAGGTGTTGCACTGTGTAGTGGCCTTCAAGCTGAAATATAGCCATCAAAATAATGCTTTGGAATTATTCAGAGAGATTAGATTTGGAACTGTCCTTTAAAAAATGAAATAAAACTATCAAACTCAAGCAATAGTCAGCATACTTGAGTGGTTAACTGGGTCCTTAATGGGAACTAAACATTTGTGGGGTGTCCGAGGAAAGGAAAGCATATGTGGAAAAGCTGTGTACATAGCTGCAATTTACTATAATTTATCAATCAATTCACTGATCTCAGACAAACATGCTTTAATGAGATCTTCATCGGATAATTTTTCATATTCTTGATAGAACTCTCCACTGAATTTCAACTGAAACCGAACACAATACATGAGGATATCTCCTTCATTAAAGTGGAAGGCTGGATACTCCAAATCGAGGAAACAGTAATGTTGCTTATTAACAGTCCAAGCTTATTGAAAAGGCAGCACACGATAGCCACACCCTTGTTTCAGCACCAGTCCTTCCTCTGGGGAGCGGTGCTTCTGATTGTTGTGTGCTGGGTCTTTAGTAAATCTCTACCGCTAATGAGTATCCTCTCTGCAAATGTTTCCTCCATGTGTCCAGAATATTCATCACAACTTATCTCGAGAGTCACTGCTCCTGCAACAACCCTGTTATTGATGTCCTCAACAGGAAAGGAAAGTAAAATCCAGCAGAGAGACGAATCAAAGGACGGAGGTCAGCACGAGAGGGAGGAACAAGTCACAGCAGACAGTGGAAAGGTGATTTTTGCAGAAAGGTCAGACTCCTTAAGAGGCCCTAATTGGATTCATGTCATTATCAACATGCTGTGTTAGTAAGCATGAACGCAGAGGCCTTCCCCAGCTGCATGGAACGGCATGCATATTTGCAATATGTACGTATGCAGAGATTTGTGTTTGTGTGTGTCAGAACATTTCCCCTCCCCCAAAGCCTTTTCTTCAGTCTCTCCTCCAACCATTTTCTCACAGAGATCTTATCAACACACCAGCTTGCAAAGAAGGTGCAGGTACAGAAACTCTGATCGGCGGCAGAAGACAGAAACAGCCTCAGAGATGTCAAAGTTACATTTCCCATAATATTATAACTGGTGCAAATCAGAGTTAAGATAAAGTGATGGAAAATATAATTTCTGCAAAATATACTATACTTTCACAGCACTCTCTTTTGGGTGTGTGGTAGTGTTAGAAAAATGGCTAGGCTTAAAATCCAAAATGTTCCAAAACAGATACTGTAAAAATCCCTTTTTAACTGCAGCGGAAACCAGGTCAGAGTGAAAAAAAGAGAGAGAGAGAGAAAGAGAGAGAGGGGGAGCGACAGAGAGGTACAGCCTAAGAGACAGACGCAGATCTCGCACAGTGGCCCATCCATAATGAACAGTGTCCTACCCCAGCCCCGCCGCAGCACACGATCCCTCACAAGAGAGACTTAGGGAGACTGGGACGAGACAAAGGGGAACGGCCACATTAATTACACACACTCTCTAGGCGGGAGCTATCACCAGAGGGTAACGGAGGGAGCGACAGAGAGCCGGAGAGAGATAGAGAAATGGAGATGATAATGCTCATGGAGAACCCTAGTGTGTCTCCGGTGAGAGAGGGAGTGTTTGTCCTTAGCAGCAAGACGCCTGCTGGCTGCTGAGTTATGTCACTGTGCTACTAATGGGACCTGAGCACAGACACACACCGATCGCAGGCCACTCGTGTGTCTGCGTGTGTGTCCAAGGTAGAGGGCAGTGTCTGTGTATGTAGGTGGGGGAGGGGGCACTTGTGATATGAATGAATGTGCAAGCTTGTGTGCATTGTTGCATAAGTGTGAAGTGTGAACTGTCTAGGGATATATATGTGTGTGTGTGTGTGTGTGTGTGTGTGTGTGTGTGTGTGTGTGTCGCTTTGTGGTGTTTACTTACCCCTGGTAGTGTTTTCTGCTCGTGTAGAGCGCTTTGGGCTTTCAGTGCTGACTCTCTCGCACAGTACGTCAGAAATGCACATCCTGTCAGATAGAGAAAGACAGAGAAAGAGAAGAAGTAGAAGGGAGAGGAGCAAAGATAGAAAAGGTCAGTGAGTTGCTAGAATATTTGTCTTTCTTTGTCTCTCACAAAAACATACACAATCACACACCATTTAAATGACTCCTTTTCTGATGTCTTCCCTGATAACTGCTCACCTATTCTGGGTTATCATTGGGCTAACTGTGCGAGGGAATTAAAAATATATAAATTCATGCACTGTAACTAAACTTGACAACACCAGATGATACACTCTAGAGCAGAGAAGGACACTCCACGGCACGGCACATTTCAGAACGGCACGGCACGAGTCAGCACACATGACAGCACCACAGACGTGTGCGCGGGGCTAACAAGGCCTTGCAGGCTGGGCACAGTCAGGTTTCCTGCCCTAAACCAACCACTATGCATGCCTCACGATCAATCCAAAATACACTCCCCCTCTGTTTTCCTATGTGCTGTACCTGTCTCTGTGTGTGTGAGGGAAGGGTAGCAGAGCTGGCTGGCCAGAGCTGTTTACTACACCTGTCACCAGCACTAAGACAACAAGATTAGCAGCAGGTTAGCATCCGGTGACATCTCAGACAGACTTACTTAGATTCAGAGTAAAGAAGAGAAGATTTGACGATTAGGAAGGAAACATTCACACACAGAGTACATCTGAAGAGTGACTTAACATAGTGCCATCAGATGAGAAATAAAACAGAGAGACAGGACACACAGGAAAGCCCACAGCACACACACACACGCACACACACATACATCTTATGGTCCATCTCATTGCTTTTAAGAGGGGCTTACTGTGGCCGTGGGGATTCTCAAAACAACAGATTCTTTCCCCTGTGTCACCCAGGCTTACAGGCCCATTACACTGATTGGAGCATACAGCCTAATCTGGTTCACAACACACAGGACCCCAGGTCAGAGTGTGTGCGTGTGTTTGTGAGAAAGAGAGAGAGTGTGGGTGTTTGCTACAGTTTATTAACGATCTATTGTTAGGCAGGGACATTATTTAAAGCCTCCTAATCATTAACATGATTAGGGGACTCTCAACTCTATATACTATATAGTACAACCCTATTTATCACTGTTGAAAACTTGGCAAGAGACAGTTACATTTGTGGATTAGTTACTTTTGTGTGCTTACAATACGGAATGTGTTCCAAATAGATCTGATGATTGATTTCAAAAGTGGATCACGAAAGGACTCACTAATTATCACCCAGAGCTTTTATTCCTTACCACAAAAATGGTCTGAAACAAAACGATTTCTACAGATACCTTCAAGTTTGGCATTAATTCAACCAGAACCTTGGTGTAGCTTCAGAAAGAGGAGACACAGAAATCATGAGAATCTTCTTGTATCACATTATAAGAGTATCTCCATAATGTATAATGGCATTCTCCAGTAAGAGGGATGAGAGAAGGAGGGAAATCTTAATATTTCAGAGGAGGGCTGGAGAAGAACATGTCAGGCACAATGAAATGTAACTAGTCCAACTACATGGTGAGGATTCTGTTACGCCCTCGCAAACAACATCAGGAAAGCGGTCGTAGATGTTTGAGACTATGTGGGATAAATGACACCAACCACCATTTTTCTGGAATTGCCATGTTATCGGGCCTTTTTTGCAGTAGATGCATAAACATATTTATAATGTGTTTGGATCTCATTTGACAGGTGAAATATCAATCTTAAGGAGCTGACAGCAAGCAAAAACTGTCCGAAATCAGAGCCACCCACCACTGATGAATTGAAACAAAAGATATTTCAAATCTGTACTATTAAGGGTAGAAAGGTTGTCTTTTCCCCTCAAAGTCCCAAAAAAATTTTTTTTTCAGATATTGAAAGTGGACTGTACATCAAACCTAGGCGGTCAGGCTTGACTTGATAGAATAAATAAGTAAGAATATAATGGGATTTATATTATTTCATTGCTTCTTTCAGTCTGCTCTTTTATCATTTTTTCCCCCACTTTCGCCCCTTCAACTCTTTGTTGTATCTGAGGTGAGCTCTTACACTTACCATGTTCAATCATAAATAATTTAAGTTAATGTGATAAAAGAAAACCTTTGGAAAAGCCGGGCTATAAAATGGTTATCAAAATGTTTTTTCAGTTTGCTAAAAGCTTTGTGAATCTATTTACAAGAATAATGATACTGTGTAATATGATGAATTTAAAATAATTTCCAAAATAACCATAAAATTAGAAAAAATTATACGTAATCCTGTTTTTAATTCACTGCGTATTTGTTGTAACTGGGTTGTTTGCCTGTCTTCGTGATCTCACTTTGCAGTGTTAACAGGAGACGGAGACGAGAGCAGGTGTGACAGTTTCCATGGTGACATGTGACACTCAGCGCAGGAAAATCTGCCCATCTTTCTGCCTTACTGTCACACATCCACCTATCTACTATCATGCAATCTTTTCATCTGTCTATCTGTCCTTTTGACCATCTATGTGTAGGCTGCGTTACAATGACAAGACTTACCTTTGTGCATGCCTGTGTACTTGTCCTTAATCACAGTTAGCTCATAGATCTTGCCAAACTGCTCGAAGATAGGCTTGAGGTCCTTCTCTTCCAGATTCCGAGGAATCTGCCCCACGAACAGCTTGATGGCGTCGGCCTCCTTCATCAGGACAGAGTGGAGAGGGCGACTGGGTACTGCAGGGGCTGAGGGGCGAACAGATCAGGAGCAGGTATCCCTGGAGAGGAGCAATGAATGTTGGATAAGTCTCTAGGTCACACTTGGGGAAATCACAAAAAATACAATGACAGCAAGAATAGTTATCCTAACAATTGTCATTTAGTGGCTCATGGTATGTTTTTGGTATAAACTAATGACTTCATAACTACTTATACTACACTTTATAGATGTAAAACTCCTTTAGTATCTCAACAATTATTAGTTTTCCCTCAAGGGCTCATGTTTATAATATTATATTAATTACAAGTATTATAGTATTTGCATCTATCAAGTTGTAAGATCGTAAAAATGAAGAATGAGAAAATATAATCAACACAAATTCTTTAAAAAAAAATAAAATATTTGAATATGATCTTAGGCTATAAAATGTGTGACCCAATTATTACGAGATTATTTGCGTGATTATTTAGAGTGTTTATTGCCCAGCCTGATGACAAAGGGCTCCACTAGCTTCTGGTAAAACAATTATGCAAATGTTAATTAGCCAATCAAAAAACAATAATGGGACTTTTTTTCTTCTTCTCCCCCTCCAATTAAAAAAATATAAATCGAAAATATCTGTAAGCATGCATTACCTTTTAGTTGATAAACAGCGTTCGGGATCCCTACACAGGAAAGAGAGAAGAAACAGCGTGATTGGGGGTAAATCATTGCAATAGAGCGGTTTCTTTGTTTAGCCAGCTGTAGGTTACAGCATACACTCGGATGTCATGGGGCTCCCTTGCTCTTTGTCCGATCCCCCCCTCAATGTACACATACACATATGCGCGCGCTCACACACACACACACACACGCACGCACGCAAGCACGCACCAGAACAAAACAACACGGGGAAATATTCGAGCTACACACATGAAAGCTCTTACCGTTTTCAGATGAAGCTTATGGACAGAGTGCCGATCAGAAATCAAAGAGGGATGCTATCCGTCGGGTCCCCGTTGTTGTCCTCTCCGTCCCGTCCTCCTTCCTCCCCTCTCTGGATGCTCTCCGCTCTTTGTGCCTGCCGCTGCTCTCCCTCTCCTCCTCCTCCTCCTCCTCCTCCTCCTCTTCGGTGTACAGATACTACGGGCTCGGCTGTGGTATTTTTAAAAAGCCCCCGTGTTCCCGGTCTGGAGGTCCGGAGGAGAGTCCTGGAGGAGGTGGTGGTGGTGGTAGCAGGTGCGAGTCCAAAACGCAGCTTGACACCTGTCCCGCTGAAATTCTTGACTCTCAAAATCGAAAAGTGGAGCGAGCTAGCTACTTAGTTTTCACTTTCACTAAAGCTCACTCTTAATTGCTATTTAATTACGAAGTGATTACAAGCTAAACAACTGTTCAAAGTGTTAACGTCCAACTGTTTAAACTTGCTCGGTCGAGTGCAACAGCCGTTTTTAAGCCTTTGAGTCCCGACCTTTAAATGCGGGCTACCCTTTCTTACTATTCTTGCTATTTTCTGTTTTCTTGAGGCGTCTCACCCGTCCGACGGCTGGATGGCTTTTCACGTCCTTTGCCGGTATCTCCTCTGCTCTCTTTCTCTCCCTCCCCCTCCTCCTCGCACCGAAGCGGTTGCTAGCACGTGACGTAACTCCCAGGGACCGTTGCTAACCGTGTTCGCCTCGGTGAAACGAAAAAAGACGCAAAACAGCACATTTTCTCACTCTTACACATTTATGTCTCCCTTTGTTGAATCCAATGATATACGCTGTGTGTTTTTGTTCTAGATTACATTTTTAAATCAATTGTATGCGTCTTTTTAACTCGGTTTCCGGGCGAGACTTTGTCGACGTTGCCCGGGCGACGCCGTGCGCGGAGCCGTCTATTGTTCTCGCCGCGAGCCCTGGCCTTGGTGCTGAAACGACGATGCCTCTTGACGTGAAGCCGAAGCGCGCCGCCGATCGACGGGCACGCAGTCACGACTACTACAGCTGTTCACGTCCGAGCCCGAAATCACGCTCACACCCACTCAGAGTAAAATGTGTGACAGAGAGAAGGAGAAATAGCTCGGGGTTGGAGTTGGCCTACTTTACTGCCTGTACTTTGGGGGGGAAAAAAACGGCCGACAATGGGCTGAGATGTAAAAGAGAAAAGAAAAGAAAAGAAAAGTCAGGCAGCGCAGTTATTCATAAACAAAAAGCTGGATGATGCGTGTTGTCTTTGGGGTGCGTGTGCGTGCCCGGAGAGAGATTTGAGTGAAAGGAGAGAGTCATAGGGTTCATGGTAATTTACTCCAAAAGGTCACCATCTGCCTCCCCTGCCTCGTGCCCTCTGTGAGCCAGCATCCCCCGCTACATTCATCCACCATATAGACCTACACCCCACCCTCCCACACACACACACACACACACACACACACACACACACACACACACACACACACACACAAGGGGCCTTCTTTAAACAACCCCAGGCACCGGTGGAGAGGAGGCACGCAACGCCCGCTGCGCCCCGAGGATGAGATCGGTGTGCAGGCAGCGGGCAGCACGCCACCAGAGCTGTTAAGCCTCCCTGCACGATGGAGGAGAAACGGCGATAACGCACGCAAGAGCAGGAAGAAGAGGGATGCTGAGGAGGGAAAACCTGAACTCTGTTACTCAGCTTTTTTGTAGCCAAAGGAGAGTTTCTTCACCTTTTGCTGAAGTTTTTTGAGGGGTCCATCTCGTATAGGGCCACTTGTTTGCAAACTAATTAAAAGATCAAGTGTTTTATAACGCTTTAAAAGAAAAGAAAATGGTAAAAGTTTATAATAAAGTTTCACATTTTTAATGCATGAGTTAATGGCTATAGTGAATTCCTGCTGCTCACCATTAACAAATAATCCATCTATAACTTCAAGTGATTAGTTCACACTGGATCATCAGTTAGGTATACCTCCTACATTAGTTGATCTGCTATATAGTTTAAGTTAGCTGGATTTTAGTTGAATAAAAATAGATTTGTGTGGCCATTGTCAAACGTGTAAATGTGATCTTCTGACAGCCAGTTTGATTAAGAGAGAGAGGCGGAGCAAATTCATCTGTCTGACTAGATGTAACTGGAAGCCAACTATCTTGGTTGTTGTATCCAAAAGTCATTCTTGATTAAATGTGAAGATAACCTATTGAAATACTCAATAACTTAATAAATAAATGTACTTAGTTACATTCCATCATTTGTTACTGTATGAAGTATGGTTTATTAACAGCTGATCAATTAAGTGAGGTCGAATCACCATAAAGTCATAACTTTGTCATTTGTAAATGGTTGTCGCGGGGGATCCATGATGTATTCTGCATTAATCCGAGCAATAAATCATCACGGGTCATGCAGTTTAGCATTACTTAAGTGTATGCCTCGTACCCTTAATATAAAGTGTTACCACTCTTTATTTTAACATGACAGGTCTGGCCCTCTGTAGCCATTACAGTCTTCCCATCATCCAAAAGACATTGTCCTGCCAGGCAACCTGAGAAATCTCAATAAACTTCTTGGAAATCCTGACAGGGCTCTCTGATAGAATTAAGGTAACAGGGGACACATGAATGACTCAAAGCCTAGAAATATTTAATAGGTGGGTTCCCAAGACTAGTATATCAAAATGTTTTCCCTGGGAAAGTTAAATAGTGGCCTACATTCATCTCCAAACTCCAGACTGGTATTCCCTCACCAGAATTAGAGAAGTGCGTATGGCTTTGGAAAATGAAATTAACAGGAAAATGTAACTTAAGGACTTGAATGACTCAAGTATCTCCTGGCTATGACCAGGTCACTTCCAACACCTATCACAGCAGGATTTTAAATTCTAATTTCAAAAAGCTGACATGCTCTTTACACTTTCAGACTCTTCTTCCTGGCTTTCACTTTCTGTTGGCCAAAATACTCCCACATCTGCAGCCACTCCTACATTTACACTGCAGGCAGCAGGACATATCTGACCTTTATAAACTTAGCAACATTTGCATATTTGTATGGTGCACTTTGGGTTCAGAGTATTTTGCATGATAAACTTTGGAAATACCGTCTCTGTATCAGTCACTAAAACACCACTTCTCATATAAACAATGCTTTACAAAGGACTTTTGAATATTCATGTCATTCAGGTTCAGACTTAACAGTATTATTTTGGACAGGTCACTCTTAAAAAACAGATAATTTATCTTAAAAGACTTCCTGGACAAATAATTACATACAAATGTCAAGCTTGTAATGAGAACCTTGCTTATTCAATGTTTGACCCCCAAAATCTATTTTTTTATTCAAAACAAACAAGCGAACAACACGTCACCATCCAGACTTGGCACCAAATAGAGAGATTTACCCCTTTACACCTACCAGTGACGTCTGAGGAAAACTAGGCTCGCACATTCATGTGTGAGACTCAACAGCGCCATCATTTGGAGGAAACTGGCATCATCATTATCCTTATTCACTGGGGAGCAGCAAACACGACACAACTTTTCTGTTGTTTTTCACTTTTATTTAAAAGGAAGCTTTGAGATAATATTTTTTTCCACACTGTTTTTTTGTTTTTGCACGATAATAAAAAAAGAAAATCGTCCGTGTATCAGTAATAACAATCACATAAACTCTGGTGGTATCAAAGAAAATTTGCTACAGCTTCTCAAAAAAACAGAAAATAAATTACATGTTCTTTAGATAATAGATAAATTACTATCCTTTATTTTTTTTGTTTTTTTGTATATAAAAAGTACTTTTTACTAGAGGGGATTAGAGACAAGAATGACACATTCAAAGCCAGGATCACAAAACACACAACCACGCACACGAACATACATACACATGCACGCAAACGTACAACAAAGACACTGAATCTCTTGTCAAATGCAAAATACAATAGTTATATGACAGCTAGATGAGATTAAATGCAGTCTACATCAACACTTCTGATAACTCTACTTAGTTATAAAACATAAGCGCCTATTATGTTCAGAGAAATTATAGACATTAAAACATATCTGACAAATATACAGACTCCTCGCCTTTCAGTGGGCGGGGTGTGGTGTGTGTGTCTTTCTTCTAGAGGGGTGCGGGGAGAAGAAGAAGACGAAGAAAAGGAGAAGAAGAAGGAAGGAAGGAAGGAAGGAAGGAAGAAGAAGAAGAAGATGAAAATGGTTAAAGAGAAAGAGAAAAAAGCATGAAGAGTACTTACACACATATACAGAGGTCACATCCTCAGAATGCAAAATATTTACTTTCAGGTCAAAGCAGAATGAGCACTTTTCATCCATATCATGAGCTAAACTTTGATTAGACATGAGGTTTCCTAATTCTGGCTTCGCCTACTCTCATAGGACAGATTCATCATCCTCGCACAAGAGGGGAAATGATGGATGTAAATAAAATATAGACAGAGATGAGGTGAGAGAACAGGGAGGATACAAAGTTGTTTTTTTTAAATACCTCAGGATAGTCGTCATGGTGACGTGATCGCTAAAGCGTTAAATTAGGTCAACCAGGAGTGAATCATTTCACATTTTCCAAACCTGTGCGTCACCACCAGGTTTGCGCCCAAAGGCAATATTCTATATTTTTCTTATTGTGCAGAAATCGCTTGAAAAGACCAAAACTCTAGAAAAAATCCCATGGAGTCACAGAACTCCACAACAATTTCTAAATTACTATTAAAACACACAAATGAGCTACATTGTCACACTGGATGACATGTTCCTTCATTCAGATGAACACGGGCACTGTAGTTTAACATCCTAGTGTCATAACTGATGTGTGTCAGTCCACAGCTGAAAATAGTCCCTTAAAAATGCACTATTTTCTCTTCTTTGAGAAACATTTATTAAAATATTGCAGTGCCCAGCTGTTAAAGAAAGTTACTGAGCGTTTTTTTTTTTTTATTGATAACATGAAACTACATATTTGGGATCAGTTTTTAAATATGTGTATATTCAGTAGAAACAAGTAGATTGAGACATGGTTGGCAAGTTTGAAAATATTAACATTAGGCGTGTCACTACATACCAGTATTGACGACAACCATGATATCTAAAGATGAAATATTGATATCATGTCAATAATGCACACGATAATATCTTTTATATGTTGCCTCTTAAATAATATCCATTCCTTTCTGCACCTAAACATTGAGGGTCACCCGCCATGACACGTGCAAGTGATTGTTCTTCTTACTGTTGTACAGTTCAGGTTATAGAACTCCCTCACCAGTGTTTTGAGTGAAATCCATTTTCCAAAAATGAAACAAAACACAAAGTTAAATAAAGTTAAAGATGAATTTGACTGAGGATGATTTCACCCCAGAGTTTCTCTAGAAATCCCGATAACAACACAATCATGAATTCCTAAGGCAGACGAACACACAGTTATTTTGGTCTTTTTCACGTGATTTGTTNNNAGCAACGGTTTAACAACACTATTTTCCTTGTCTTTTGTTGGCCCTGTCCCAACTCAGAGTCAGAACAAGTACATGTATATTTACAAACGCTAATGTAATTGATGAGTTAAAACATTAAAAGCGTTGTCTTTGTACTGTTTTCATCTGAGAATATGTCAAAAGGGATGAGCAGATAATCAGATTCTTTTGTTTTATGTTTTAGACTGTGTCCCAACTTTTTTTTTATATATACTGGTATATATAATATATAGATATATATATACACATATATATATATATACATAAATATATGTATATATATGTATATATATATATATATATATATATAAAATGATTGACGGAGCGAACAGACTCTTTGTCTAATATCCTTCTAGTCTCAGAGGAATCTCACCTCTTCCCGCTCTGATATATTTGGTCACTTACTGCCATACTAACACCAGCACCTTTGGTTCAGCTGTCCAAATACTGAACTTTAAATAAGAGGACACTATTTTTGGCAAACAGAAAAAAAACGACATACGATATGTTAATGAAATCCTTCTAGCTTAGCTGGGTTGTATCTGCCTCTGCAGTGTTCAGAAACACGGTAGATCTATTCCAGTAGATCTTCAGCACACACAGTACTACATCATACACAGTTTATCTAGCACACATGGTAATTATTTGTTGAACACATTCCTTTTCATAATTAGTGGTGTCTGACTACATCTGTTTTTTTAAGATCCTGTACATTAGACAGAATCTTACAAAACAAAATGTCTAAATCTGCTGTTGAAACACAGCTGTGTCCTCTGTGCGCACCTTCCATTACAATCCCTCAGCCACAGAAAAGAGTTGAAATCATCGCAAATGCATCACTCAGCCCTGCGTGACACATGCGTGTGAACCTGTTAAAGCTGATGCACAGTAAACAGATGCAAGCTCAGTGGAATATGTGGTTCTAAAAGACAATATAAAAACAGTACACGGAGAACTGGAAGAAGGAACCGGCTGCTTTCACAGTGTTTTACCTGAAGAATCAGGGGAAAATAACTAAATGCGTTCTGCTGGGATTATGTCGTCTCTGGGCTGTCCTCTCCAACAGACTCGTCATCAGCACCTTTGACTCTAATCCTCCACTTCTTGCACACATGGGCTGTCTGTGATCTTATGCTGGTCAGTGTCTCTTAGCACGCTGGGCACTCTGGGTGCACGAGGCACAACAGGCGCTCTTGTAGTAGGAGTAGACGCACAGCCTGGCCTGAACCACCATCACGCAGTTGTGACGTTTGTCCCGGCAGTTTTCATCTGCGGACAGAGACAAAGAGCAGGAGAGAGAGGTTGGTATGGGGAAAACACAGAGACACACATTCACAGTACAGTGTCATACAGACACACACACACACTCACCTGAGACTTGTGGACTGCAGGGTATTGTGTTGCAGATTTGCTCCTGTTCAGGTTTGGGCCTCAAATCACAATCGTGGCTGTGCTTTTTGTCCGGCGTCAGACACCGTACCTCCCTCATTTGTAAGCCCTTTCCACAAGAGCGGGAGCACTGAGAACAAAGGAAGAGAGTGCGTAAAAAACACTGTTTTAAGTCAAAGTCGTCCTGACCGTTTCTTTTTAAACCATTTCACTCTCAGATCCCCCTCGTCTCTCACCGCGCTCCACTCCGTTGTGAACCACTGCGGCTCACACTCTCCCATCTCACACTCCTGGACCGCAGCAGGCTTGTCCAGATGTGAACACTCAGTGGCCGGCACGACAGTGAAATCATTCCCCGTCTTCTGGACACAGATGATGTCTCGACGCTGAGTTCCGTTCCCACACTGGACATTACACTGCAAAAAAATAAGGAAACAGGAGTTACATTATCTATTCATAAAACGACTTCATATATGGCCTCATTTCCACTACTGTGCTGCTCGACTCCACTTGACTAGCATTTTCTCTCATTTTCAGCTTCATGATTACATTTTGAGTTATTACTTGAATAGGTTTGCAAGCGTTAACGCTCAAAAAACTAGCTAAAATATTTCTGAAGTGCCAAACTGGCTGCTGGGTATAAATTATGCAAATGTGTGACTCTGCGATGTAGTCTGATGTCACAAAATCACAGAATTAAAATGTGGGACGACTGACGAGGCGTTTTCTGTGGAAAAGAGGAGCTTCCGTTGATGCAGACTTGGACCTTTTTAACTTTCAAGATATTTTACTATACATTCACTAGAACATAAAACACTGCTTTTTATTCCAGAAGAAATAGGACCAAACAATACTACAAAAATAAGTAGTAAAAAAACTTCTAGAATTGTAGAAACTAAAATGAAACCATGTATTCCTGTCATTAAAATCACAATATAAAACAATGTCTTTATATCAGAAACTTAAAGAAGAAACATGCCAACAAGTGCAAAAACAAAAGAGGTAAAAACAATCACATCATCTCTGTGTTTCATTTATTCTTCTCCCTTCCCTCCTACCTGCGTCCAGGGGCTGCTGTACCACATGGTGGATGCCACACAGGGCCCCTTGTTGCAGGCCTTCATCTCTGCCGGTTTATCCCCGACGCAGTCCCCTCCTCCTCCGCCCTCCCTGACCCCTCCTCGAGTCAGACACACCACCTCCCTCTTCTGCACCCCAGGGCCACACTGCGCCGAACACTGAGGAACAAAGTGGAAGATCATGTTGAGGATTACTGCTGAGTGCTGTTAAAGTTTCTTCCTGTGCTTGTGTGTGTGTGTGAGTTACTCACAGTGTTGGACCAGTTAGTGAAGTACCAGTTGGTTACACACGGCCCCATGTTGCACTCCTCACTCCCCAGCGGGCGAGCACGGGAGCTGCAATCCTTGTCGTTCACGATGTTGCCCTGATCGCTGACGCAGCGCACACTCCTGGTCCTCCTCCCAACTCCACAGTCGACTGAGCACTGTGAGAAACAAGGATGAGTGTAAACAGATGAGAGAAAAGGTGTGGAAAATACAGGTTAATGGTTGATTATCGGTCATTTCATACTGTGGGTTGTGCAGCAGTAAAACTATAAAGAATTGTTGGTTGGTTAGGACTGCATGCTTTTCCTATGAGTCATATCTGTTATATTTTTTTCATTTGCCCAAAATGTGCGACTGATTAACTGAAAAACGATCCTAAAAATGATTTGTTGCAACCCAGCCCATGGCACAGTGTCTGCAGGGTCTCCAACATCAAAAGGACTAAAATAGCTGTGTGCTCAACTAATGAATGAAATTTTAAATTTACGATTGAGCCATAATCTAATTTAAATCCGATCCTAACACTTAAAAGAACTACACTCACAAACATTCTTGCTTACTTCAACCAAACTCCACCCACTCTCTCTCTAAATTCCCAGTCGCATACTGGTGTTGTTGACCTACCGTGCTCCAGTCGGAGCTGACCTCCCAGTGGGAGCAGAGGCGGAGCTGACACGCCTGTGTGGAGTCTGGTGGGGTGAGGCTGGCGCAGCGCTGTGGGTGCACCATGGTGGAGCGGTTCCCAAAGCTCTGTCTGCACTGGAGCTGCCTCTGCTGCACCCCGGGGCCGCAGGACACGCTGCACTCCGACCACTGACTGGCCTCCCAGCTGAGAGAGAGGCAGACATGACAACACATGATCACAGGCTTCCAGACATACGACTAGTTCAATAACATGCCACGTGTCAGCTCACTACAAATCACGTGTGCATGCACTGACAGTAACGTCAGCCCTTAACCAAAAATGATGGTTTCTATAAGAATGCTGTGGTTCCTCCCTGCCAACCACTGGTTTCCATTTAAAATTATAAGCTTGCAGAGTGTTTTCAGCACCCTCTTCTTTGAGCATGGCACAAATTAACGGCAATCTAAACAATTTAGCTAATCTTTGTTCTATGATTCATTCTTTTTTACACAGGGGGATTTGAAATGCAAAAAAACCCCTAAGATTCCGTTGCAGCAGCTCAGGTCTTCAACCACTCTCTCTCCACTGTTTTTATCACCTTCTAAGCTGTCCTAAATTTCTAATAAAGCCCCCAAAAAACTAATTTTCAAAAAGAAACTTATTGTCAGAGTTCTATCAGTGCAGTGACATCTTGCCAATTTGTTTATAGTAGAAGTCAAGAACAAAGCAGGATGCCCGATTTCCCTAAAAAAAGGTTATTTGCATCGGACCTAAGAAAAGCTATTCTCACCACACTGGTAGATTGAATTGTTTTTTGTTTTTTTCTGATGAGGAGAGTGTGCAGTGCTGAGTGCTGTAAACTATCAGCTTTAAAAAAAAACCTGCACTGGCTTGGAAACTGCCCTTTTTTCACTTTCTGAAGGTCTACATGATGTGTATCTCTACAAGCTGTGTGCTTTCTCACAATGGTGGGCAAGGATGTGTGTTACAATGCTCCTCCTCAGGGACAGGTTTTGCTGCGGAGTCACATTTCCTCTCAGGGACTTCCTCGTCTGTGTGGCGGTCTATACAGAGAATGACTCTGGACTGAGAACCTGCAGAGAGAGAGGGAAGGTGATGGATATGCAGGAGGAGAGAGACAGCAGCTCCACGTTCTTGTACTTGCACCTACCAGCCAGAGGAGGGAGCCATCACATCATCCAAAGTAAATGAGCATCAGTTTTGAATATTAAGTTTCAGTTAATTAATACATGTGACATATATGTGAGAATCTCTTCAGAGTCTGACCTTTGCCACAGGAAGCAGAACACTCAGTGAGTCCGCCTCTTCGCCACACAAATGGTGGCTGAGTGTCCGGTGGCAGGTCAGTGCGAGGGGGGATCCGAGCATTCCTGTTCGGGGCAGAGCCCCGAGGACGCGACCTCTCAGGTGTCCACCGGTCCGAGGAGGGAGGAGAAAACACAGATGAGGAGGAGGAGGAGGAAGAGGGGAAGGAAGGAAGCGAAATAGGAGGTGGAGCAGGAGGAGGGTCTTCTACTGAGACGGTGAGAGGACCTGTGAGAGAGAAAAAAAAAAGATGGGACATGAGGACAAATTACAAATTAGAGAGAACAGGAGAGGTGAGGGGGGAGAGGCGAAGACTGGGAAACAGACATGAAGAGGGGGAGGGGGAGAAAAGCGTGCTAAAGAGGGAGGAAAGAGGTGAAATGTTGAAATATTGAGAATAGGAGGAAGGCAGTGAGTCAGAGGCTAATGATGTCACGATGAGGTCAGGGTCTCATGACAGTGAACATGTGGAGCAGATAGCCTCCCATCTAGGTCATATGCAAACACATAAACACACTTGGACAATAATCCCTCCCACTTGGCCCACAACCGCACCCATCCAAATCCATAAACACGTCAATCATTCTCCAAGGACACGGGGCTGCAAAAGTGTTTCCCTGAGTAATTTGGAAAGAATGAATCTTGGTGGTGCACATGAATGTCAACAGCCCCATGTCTCTGTTAACGCTACCACATTAAACATGCAGAAAACGCGGCTGGCAAACACAAGAAGGAGAAGTTGGAGCGAAACGGACGTACTGCGAAGGGGTGCCCTCACTGGCTCTCGCTCCCTCTGCCTCTCTCTGGGTGCCTCCCTTGGTGTCTCCCACTCTCGCTCCACCAGCCTCTCCCTCTCTGCCTCCTTCTTCTCCACAGGGACATAAAACTCATAGTCGATGCCTGGGTTCTCCTTGTGGAAAATGATCTGCAGAGCAAAACAGGGCGAGAGAAGAGACAGAACTAGAGGTGAAAGGAAGCCAACAACACATTAAACAGTCGAGCTGTAAAAAAATAAATAAATAAATAAAACGAGGAAACCGATTATCTCAAAATGACTCAAATAGACTCGTGATTTTAAGTTCCTAAAACTTTATAGCTCGTACAACTTGAATTTAATAGTATGCCTTACTTGGTAATTCTGAGGTAATTGTTTTTTTAAAGTGGAGTAAACTTATAAAACATTTACTGTGCATGCAGCCACATCGCCACTAACTCAAGGTCCAAAAATCAAAGCGTATTTGATTGAGAAAAATGTGGACATTTCGAAAATTCACAACATGTTTTCATCTAAAGATATATTCTGCCTCGATCACATTTGCTAGAATTTTGCCTTTAAAACATGTCCGGTGATTGAAAAACTGCTGTCCCGCATGCCTCATACAAAGGGCAAGTTCCAGTACTCAGGAGAATATTACATTTATTCACCCGCAGTCACAAAAAACCTATTTTGGCTCTACTAAATTAAATTACTGAGAACATATTGCCGTTTTGATAGATGTAGTTGTTTGACTACATCGAAACGTCTTCACTTCACAGACTTTCGAAGCTTTATCCGATAACCTCAACAGAAGATTTGAATGTTAAACAACAGCTTTGCGGATCCCCGTAGATAAATGCACGGCTCCTTTCGCTCACAGGAAGGTCAGAGGTCGGGATGAGCTATAGAGCAGCCACTATGGTCCTGGCAGGGGATCGGTGTCATGCTCGAGGAGGCCTCAGCAGGGTGCGTGCTTGTCATTATGTGCCTCCCTCCCCTCGCTATGAAACCCTGCCGCCTTTCTTTCAAGACTTAACATAGTCAAGGTCATCTAAACTTAATCAGCTGGAGTCCCATGGCAACAACGTTCTGATCTGCTATTTTTTGCCAGTGACGGTAGTGTAATACAGCTCAATCTGGTCCAGAGTGAATTGTCTCGATATCACATTGGTTTGGGGGCCACCATTTTGAATTCTTGCGTCGCCATCATGGGCTGTTGGAGCCAGAAGAGATCATATTTGGATGAGAGCATGGAGCTGTGGAGGATATCCTGGATACACCATGGTACAGACTCGTCAATCACACGGTAGCCATGTCCTAAAGCAAACCCTCTTATAACTTCTATTTTACTCTAAATGGGACTTGAAACTACCGACTGAGACAGTAAACTCACAAGGAACATTTCTATTGAGGTAATATATCAAGTGACAAATAGGGACATTTTCGCATAAGCTTACATACAGTTGGATCCGTGCTGGTTATTAGAAAGAATGCAGGCTCTTTCACGGTCCCAAGAAGATGACTCCTGATAACTTTGGTGATTGAAACTTTGTCTCTACAGTTCTGCGACAATGTTGCAATTAAAGTGATAAACGCAAGTGTTGTTTTTACACTTTAGGTTTGGTGCGGTGGGCAGTTTTTGTTATATTCTGACAGAGTGAGTTTCACCCTATGAGACAAAAATATTGTTCACTTGGGCCTCCTCAATGTTTGTTGAATCTCATTACAAACCAGTTGTAAACAGTTGAAATTCATGTTTTTTGAGTTTTTTGAGCTTGATCTGTATTGTTTGGATTCCAGCCCTGTCTTGTCATGTCTAACAAAGACTGTATCCATCACTGCAGATATGAAATGGGGGAATGTTTTGCGAGAAAGTATTAGCTAAGCTAAGCTAACACAAGATACGGACCATTAACTGCTCCCAGTTGGAGTCCAGTCTGGAGTTCGACTTATCTCGCTACTGCCATAAAAATGCCCCACATCTACCTTGCGATGAACGTTAGGCTCTCTCTGACCTTTCTCCTCGCCCACACTGATGTGATAGGGAGATAAAGTAAAGTAGGTGAATACTGACTGCAGTGATGAGTAAACAACGGGTGCAGCAAGGGGTGTAACTCGTGCTGTAGCTTAGCCAGACGAGCTGAGATGTCCGACGTACAACTGACGCAACACTTCTGATGTGGCTTTTCCATCGTTCTTCTCTGCTGCACCACCCACAGGCGAACAGCCGGCTCCTTCCAGTCTTCATCGCCGTCAAAACATTTCTTTCCCAGTGTGTAATGAGCATTACAGCCTCACGGTGCTCCTGGCGAGGTTATAGAGTTTAAATCTTTTTATGTCTTATTCTAAAATCCCATTAAGCCCAAAAAAATGCAGGTGATCCCAGCGGAGACCAAACTCCGTCCTTGGTGGTTGCCTGCTATTTTTCCCCCCTCCTGCACCGTAGCTCCTGGATGCAACGCTGCGGATGACTCCTGTTCTTTAATAAGATCTTTGCCTGAGGTTAGAGTTGTTATTATTAAGCCCTGGATAGTCTGATGTGGCTCAGGCTGAGCTTTAGCATAGCTGTTTTTATCCCTCTATAATGCCAAAATAATGCTGCGTATCTGGAGGATATTGACACAGAGCAGGGGAGCATCGCCTCAGGCTTAGGACAATGTTACAGAGATGTGCAAGACTGTGTATATACATGTGTATCTATATGTTAGTCTATGATTCTTATCATTAACTTAATTTTGCCATGCTTTGCTTACAGGGTTAGAATAAATGCCTTCCTGTGGTTCTGTACTTACATATAGCTGCAGCTGTGTGGTGGTGGGTCCGGGAGCTCTGAGGGACTCGCCTCTCTCTTCCTCCCCCTCCGCCTGAGCCCTAGGTCGGGTGTAGGTGAAAGTGGTCCCCCCTGCCTGGTAGTCCCCTGGAGGGTCCACAGCCCAACGCCCGTTCACCACTGAAGCCCCGGTGCCGCTCCTCATGGCTGGAGGAGGAATTGAGCAAGATTTTTTGAGTCCTCTTCTTGTTTAGTCTACATTGTGGGGAATTCTTTGGAAACCCCCATGAGCTTAAACACACTTTCAGACGGACAAACACAGACTTTAGAGTGCTGTCTCGCTACCAAACGGGGGGCCAGTGAGAGAAAAACCCTGCACACGTACACACTCCACTGATTCCTTATGGGCTCTAATACAATGCTGGCTTAATCTGCTTGAAGTCTTTAAGGCCACAAAAATTTACAGTCTTAGTCCAAGCCAGCACACACAGGGCCAAATCTCATTCCCAAATCTGCAATTCCCTCGCCAATGTCTCACTTTTACTAGAGCTGCAACCAGTTTTATTCAAGGACTCTTAAAGGATAACTTCTCCCCAAACTTCAGTCATTATCTACTCAACCTGATGCCGATGGAAAGTTTCATAGTCCACAAAGCTAAGTCGAAAGCGATAGCGTCCACCCTATCTGAAGAGGGCAAGCTCCACTCTGTGTTGAGGGTGTAAATAATGATTATCTTTTTTTTAAATGAAAAGATATTGACTACATTTTCATTTCTGTGTGAAATTATCCTTTAAACTGTAAACGTGTGTGTGCATGTGCATGATCTTGCTTGTGTTTAATAGATCTTACCCAGGTAATTTGGGCTGGCACGTCTCTCCGTGATGTTAATGAAAGTAGCTCCGGCTGGGATGTCCAGGATCTTGTGGTAACCGAGGGGAACGGTGACATTTTGGAAGCTTCCCGTCACCTTTCGACAGGAGCTGTCCCGCCCACCACACACCCCACACTTGTCGATCACGGAGCCGGAGCCCAGCACCCCGTCGCAACCCTCGGTCTGGCAGGAGAAGAAGGGGAAAAGATGTGAGTGATGGGTCAGACAATGAGGGGAAAGAAAATGGAACGCGAAAGATGTGGGAGGAGGGGAGGGGGCAGGGCAGAGAATGGCTAATTCCAATCTTGTTGACATTTCTTAGACATTGCCAGTGTTTATTTCACCGTTGTTTGTGTAAATTGGTAACTGTAGCTGGCCAGATTCCTGCTCGAGAGGCAAAATCAGAAAGCCAGAGTGCAAATGAGGAAAAAGAAGGAAAGAAACAGACAAAAGAGGCCCAGAGTAGGGTGATAAAAAAAAATCTGGAGACACTCTGAATCTGAATGCCAGGCTTAAATCAGCCTCCAGACGTGAGACGAAGAGGGCCAGTTCTGGACTTTGTCAACCCCCGGCCAGACAGGAAGGCCTCAGTCACTTGAAGCTAAAATCTCACACACAGGCATTTAAACGCACTCACCAGACACTGTCCTTCTACACACACGTCATTTGAGCTGACGTTGATGCAGGGGGTCCCGTCTCTGACACGCTCGGCTTGACGCACGTAGAAACGGTAGCCGGCAGGTCTGCAGGTCAGCTCGCACTGCTTGTCTGCACCAACTGCAACATACAGAGGAAACAAGGGTTACTGCGCAACATACATGTCTGTCTCAAGTGTGTGGCTGCGAGATCTCCTGTATGTAGTTTTTTGTGCATCTGCCTGGCGTGGAGGAGATCTGGGCGTTGAACGTCTTTCCATGTGGTCAGGAAACCGAGGCAGGGCCATATAACCCCTGACAGTCACACAGCACCAGAGTGATTACCTATTTTCCCCGCTGCTCTCATGTTCGAGCACACTCGCTGCTCCACCCTCCCAGGGGATACAGAAGAGAGGTGTAAAAAGCTTGAGGAAGGTTTGATTTATGGGAGAAACCCAACGGGCGCACACAGCGGGGAGAGATGTTCTTGGAAAGAGAGAACAGAAGGGAGAAAGAGAAGACAGCTTCAAGGTAAAGGAGGAAATTAAAGCCCTTCAGTTCTGAGAGAATAAGCTGACAAATAGATGAGCAGAGAATACAAACGGTCTCACGAGGGAATAGGAGTGAGGTACAAGTAAAACATGTGGGGAAAGTCAGAGGAGTGTGTCTATGTGGTGAAATACAATAAGCAGGTTTAAAGGAACATTTAAACATTTCCTTCAATGAAAAGATAACTGATAGTTACACTATGTGACCTCTCACTTCTAAAACCATGAATTTACATTTTTTTTGTTTAAGTAAAGATAAAACAAACAAAAATGCACAATGTATCATATATAATATGGTGAGCTTTAGAGGTGCTGGTAGGTGTACCTTTGAACTGCGGACAGAGACAGGCTAGCTGTTTCCCTGTGTTTCCAGTGTCTATGCTAAGCTAGGCTAACCGCGTCCTACATCCAGCTTTGTAATTAAAGGTGCACTATGCAGTTTGGGGGGCAAAATTCAAACTAAGAATTTTAATATTTCAAATATTAATGATATAATAACACAAACTCAGAAATATGAATCCTTTCCTTACAGAATAAACAGGTAAGAAAGGTGGCAGGGTCCACCAAATATAAACAAAGCAAAACAACATGAAATTGTGTAACACTGTGCCCCTTTAAAGGGCAACCGTGTCACTTTTACAAAAGTCTGTTTTACAGGTCTTGTGGAGTCCTACTGCAAATGTGACAAAAGGGGCTCCAGAGGAAGCTGTGTAAAAATAAAACATTTGCTGTCGAGTGATGTCACTTGAGTCAGACTCTCTACGACTATGACTTTCAAATTGAAAGAAAAATTGATCTGTGGAGTCAGACAGAAGTTAGGTAACCAGACCTCCGCAGCCTTGATGTCTAACTGAGGGCGATGGCTTGACGCTACATTAGCCGTGACTAGCATAACGCACCCGAATCTCTGTCTTAACTGGTCAGTGCTGGATCGTAGACTGGGGGTTTCTGGCACAACCAGGAGAACGGAGGAAGTCTGAAGAGGTCAAAAAGCTCCAACAACACTTGTATTGTAGAGAACAACTTTATTAGACTGACATGTTTTAGCTTGTTGCCTTCATCAGGGTCATTCACAAGCCGAAACGTGTCGGCCTAATAAAGTTTCATATACCACAAATGCCGCTGAAACTGTTTAACCTCTTTAGACTTTAGTTGAGACTTTAGAAGAGATTTGTTCAATTCGATACTACTCATGGCCTTATATAATAGAAACCACATGAGAGATTTTCCGACAGGCAAATTGCACACTAATCAGGAACAGTGTGATTGAAAATTAAGTAGAAAAAAGTTTACGAATCTGACCTGAAGTTCGATGCCAACACACGCTACAATCGATACGCTGAGTTGCATGGTGGGTAATGTAGGTTCAGGTTTTGACAAGATAGAATAATGTGTGTGTTAAAAGAAGACTATCTTGCCCTGATTCTACTGCAGCAATTTTGATACTTAATTGTGATAAATGTTGAACGTTATATGTTATAATGTTGAATGTTATAAAGTGTAAAGACAGCAAGAGAAGAATGGGTGAGAAGGACAGAAAATGACAGTGAGAAGCTCCACTGTTTGTCATTCTCTTTTGAAGATACAGATTGGGGGGATGTCACAGGGGTTAAAGGCCCCGGGTAGAGCTGGTGTATGTGTGTGCGTGTGTGTGTGTAATAGATAGAGCTCTATAGACATGAGCTCATAGCATGAGTAAAGGGGCATAGATTTAGTTGCAGATGGTGGGGGAGGGGGGTTGTTACTGGGAGCTCAGGGGTTAAAAGGACAAATTCTGTGCTTCTGAAATTATGACTTCTCACAGCGTCGTCATATTTCTCCGCCAAACTACAACAGAAACATACCCACTGGTGAACTCTATATAAATATGAACGGCATGACAACCTGCCAGAAGTGGTCGAAAGCTGTTGCACAGTATATTATTCTGTCCTTGAAGCAGTTTGAAACATGGGCGTTTCCCTCTAAAAAAGCCCTTCTTTTGTGAAGTATCTTTGATAATTCACAGTAAAGTGTGGTTTTGATATCACACTAATGCCACTCCATTTTCATATAATAACACTGACGTCTGTTTCACCATGGGAAGAATTCCCCTCCCAGTTTAATAAGCCATCATCAGCTGGTAACCTAAAGCCGACCATCCTCAAAGTCAAGAGGTTCAGAGGAGATAGCCAAGAACAAAGACTAAAGGTCAAATACCAGACCCCTGGTTTCACCTCGCGTGCGAATGCAAAAAAGGTAGGTACATAGTGAACTGAAAGGAACGCCGTAAATACTTTCACAGAAGTTCCTTGAATCTCTTGACAATGCTACGCCAGGTATAATATAAGTAGAACACAAGTCATCATCAATGAAAAGGATTAGTAAAACTGGACTGTTCAGATGCCACGTCATTGTTTTGTTGGTTTCCATTTCAGGGGGACACCACCCAAAAAGAAGGATAGGGTGCAGAGTGTCGGTGTGAGTGCTGAGTGAACCAAGTATTATCTTAATAATAAAACAGTGGCCTAGTGTAGGCTTCTGACAGTAGATTTCCAAAAAAACATCTGCAGCAGGGATGAGCCATGTTGTGAATCTCCAAATTAAACACACACTGAGAGATGGTTAGTCCCTTTGCAAGTTCGACATCCAGACCTACAGTTGTGCGCCCAAGCAAATATGTTAAGGACATTAAGGAGTGATTTTTATCTCTAAGTGGCTGGAAGTGGTCGGGAAGTGATGCAGGTGAAGCAATTGACCTAGTCTGGATGTTTATCTTTCCACAGCTTTCTAGGGAAATCAAGGTCATGCATTACTGGGAACATCAATCTGCTTATAAATATACTCCAAGAATTTAGTGTTGGTCCTTCGACACTGGTAAACATCTGCTGCACGATACTTCAGAGTGTGGCGGTGACTGATTACAGGAGACCACTCAGTTTACCGTGTTGCCAGAAAAACTAAGAAATTCTTGGAGGACAGAGCAGAGTAAACAAAGGACAAGAGGATTAAACTGCTAGATTTTGATTCTCTGTTGAAAAACCCAATTCTCAACACTTAGATCAGCTGTAACAATTTTGTAAGACCGGCTGTAAGACAGCTGAACCAAGTGGATGGTGAACGTAACACGAAGGGATCCACTGTTTGAGTTTTGGTGCGCAAAGATGATTCAAGTAAGTTCATCTGCTTCCTTAAATTTAAGGTTAATTCAAATATACTATCTTTTCAAAGTAGCAAAGAAAGGAATTATGTTTAATAAAATTAAAGATTGTAAAGCACAAAAATGCGTCAACAATCATTCTGTAATCTCATCCCAGTGCTCTAAATTTTGAATTTAATTTTGAGGTGCGTACAGATTTCGACCAACTTGTCATTATTGCACATCTGTTTTTTTCCATCAAGCTTAAGAGATTATTTCAAGTTGTTCACGTATCTTAAAAAAAAGTTAGCCGGTTGCTAGCAAGTGGCTAAATGAAACCACAGAGATTGACTGTTGAACTAATCTAATCACAGTTGGCTGCAAAGTATTCTGACTCAAACATTCCAACTTGCAGATGGATCAATTTATAGCTAAGTGCGTATCGTACTCATTGTAGCAGAAAACTTACTGCTGGTTACTCAAATTCTGAGTCTGAATTTCTTCTCCAAAACTACACAATGCCCCTTTAAGATGACTCTGATAATACTGCGGAAAAGGAATCTGTTCTTTTTGAGAACTTCATAATATAATGGGGGTAAAAAACATCACATCTTCTATTCTTGTCATTGATTTCAACAGATGATTTAAATTGTTTTGATTAGCACATATAGTCAATTAAATACATAAGTAGCTACTGTACAAAAACTTGGAAGAAAGCAGGCGTCACTGTCCAAATTCCATTCCCACCCTGCTGCTGCCGTCCTGTCTGTTAATTGCAGAGCGACAGATGTACAGTACACATTTAGAAAGAAAGAGAAAGGGAAGGCGGTGTTCCCAGCCTCTCTCTCTCTCTCTCTCCATCCTGCTTCTCTCTTTCCGCCTGTCATAGTTATCTTTGAGAGATTAGACTGGAGACAGCGACAGAAAAGAGAGCGGGCGCTCAAAGTGGGAGACGTGTTCCCACTCATGTACTCTCCCCCTCGTTCTCCATCTCCTCTTCTCCCTCTCCTCGAGTCATGTTCGAGCGACTCCTAATCACCTTGAGCTGTTCTCTCTATTTTCGGCCTCTCGCTACTTCTCTCCGCTCCCTCTGTTCCTCTCTCTGCCGCTGTCCCTCTCTCCCTCTCTCCCTCTCCGAGCTTAGTGTTCAGACAGTGGAATATATGTTGTCTAAATATACTTCCCCACTATCTCTCCGTCTAAACAAACTCCAGCAGGGGCAGAGACAGAGAGAGGCAGTGGGGACAGGAAGAGGGGATGAGGCCTGAAAAAAAAACGGGAATATCAAGTAAAACAACACCTGCACGTGCAGCGCTTACAGAAAGGCTCGTGGGGAGGCGGGGGGGGGAAACATTACCGCTGAAATGAATCGGGACCATCATTTCTGTGGTTTACAGCCGAGGTGGCAGCTTTACAGTTTAAGCCACAAGTTCCAAACCAGAGGCCACAACACTTTGCAGTGCGTACATTACAGCCTGTCACCTTGGAGGCAAAGAATCACAGGCTAAGTGGCACGAGCTGCCTGCACGGTTTAACATAAATACTAACTGGAAATATGTGCAGCACCGTCCTGGAGTCCTAAACAGATGAGTGCAGCTGGACAGAAATTACTAACACACACACACACACACACACACACACACACACACACACACACACACACACACACACACACTCCTCGCAGCCTCCAGCGTGCTGATGGGAAGCTAGATATGGAGGTTTGGGCCGTAGGCCAGTGGGACCGGACTGAAGTAAACAGTGCGTTGGGGTTTACTTAGCAGAGTGGAGAGGATCATCTCCAGTGCTGATCGAGCGTGTCCGACCCGGCTGACGCCGCCGACATATACTTTACACACAATCAGTGCTGTATCTGCCCCGTCAGCTGCTAATAAATGTGACATCTGCCATTTGGTGGCTTCTTTCATCCAGAAAATTCCTCACAGAAATGGGATTAAGATGTGTCTTTCCAATGCCAGAAGCATGATTTACCCCCCCTATCTGAGGCTGTCTCTGTTTTTTTCCTCCCCTCCTCTCTCTCCGTCTCTCTCCGTCTCTCTCCGCCTCTGTCCAGTCCTCTCTGCTTCTCAGCAGATCTCAAGGTCTCGGTGGCTTAAAATAAGCCCGAGCGGAGCAGAGGGCAAGGAAGCACAGCAGATAGAGAAAATTTAAGAGAAGCTCAATTCAGGGTACATACAGTAATCTCAGACTTTCGCTTCACACACACACACACGCACATACTGTAGGGTTGGAAGGTGAAAGGAAAGCCCCTGTGTGTTTATGCAGACAGTTAGACTCCTGCTGATACCCCGGCCTTGACTCCTGTTACAGATGTGCAGCATACATGGACTAGATCTGCCCTCAAAAACTGTTCTCAGGGTGCTCCGACATGACCGAAACACGCCACTACAACCTTTAATGTGCACTCCTTCCCTCGGTGTTGTGTGACCTTGAGAAAAGGCAGGGAATCTACCAGCAGAACACACGCCTCTCTCTTTTTTGAGTTATGTAATCCATCCATTATCTATACCTACTTTGAAGGGAACAGGCAACAGGCGGACAACCATTTAAATTCACATTTATATATACAGGTGATTAATACTGTATGCAGGGATAAATATTGTACGGTATACTCAAGAGCTTTTGCTAAATCTTAGCTGGCTGGGTGTATCTTTTGGGAAATGTTGCTCAATAAGAAAGGCTATTTTAAAACAATACCAGATTTTATTTTAGCTGTGTTAAAACTGAAGCGCAGGATAAAAACACTCAAGACGAGTCTGACTGGTTTTGATAATTTGTACCTGTGTTGTGGGATTACATAAAGCTATGGAATAAGTTACTTTACAGCATTAATTCTTGGCCACTTTTCAGCTCAAGCTGTCAACTCAACAAATCCTCCAGGATAAAGTTATTACGGTGAACGTGTTAGCAGGCAGGTGCCTATTCTCACATCCACCAACTGCAGAATTAAAGTCCAAAGTTCACTAGTTTTAGCTTTGTTCTGACTCCAGCGGAAAGTTTCCAACTCTTTAGCTGCTTGCTTGTCCCAGTGTCTTCACCAGCTACTTGCTAACTGTGTCTGTTAGTGGTTGTGTGCCAAGTAGGCAGTGTACAGTGTGCTTATTAGAGCCCCTTCATTCAAAGCAGCTGTTTGGAAACCAGGTTGAATAGACTGGGCACAGGGTTTCCTGGCTGGAAACATCGCAAATAGGCATGGAACGTGCGCGGCTCAGGACAAGCAGGCTCTGCATGGCCTGTTCACCCTGCTGCTCGTCTGGCAAGCGAGTCTAGTATCCGCTGCTGTGTAACCAGAGTACAGAGCAGCTTCTTTCCTCAATTCATCCTCAGCATGAAACCATTTTTTTAAATTCATAATTTTGTTTTCAGAGGTGGCACTGAGGGACGACAGCTACCTTTCTGTTGTCCAATCTTGTGTTGTATAATGATGAATGCAGTGAATTATGAGTCTTGAAAACAGATGAGAGCCATAAAACCAAAACAATTAGCCAAACGATGGTTAAAATGGCATCATTAAGCCCAAGGGGGGAGACAAGAGCTCACCTTAGATAAAGGTTACTCATTGTTAAAGATGCACTATGCCCTTATTCATGTTCTTCTGTTTCTAGTTCTGTGTTTATTTAGATAAGTTTTTAAAAAGTGTGTATTGTTCTGAATCAGAATGAAACCAGACTTATGTATGTGGTCGGCGTTGCTGCTCGACTGTCTCCGGCTCTCTGCTCTCACAGTTGTGCGATGATGAACCGCAGCCAGCTGATACAGTAATCACAAGTGCATAGACAGACAGATACACAAACAGACACGCACAACAAATCATCCCGGATCCATTAAGCCGCTCCTCTACATAGAAAAGCACACTTGCCAAAACGCTCGCATTGTAAATACCCGGCAGCTTGTAAGCATATTTTTTAAACGGTAATGACAAATACTGTTGATATCATCTCACAGCTGCGTTCCTTCTCTCGCTCCCAAAACCCCCGTGTTTGTAATATTCTCTCTCAAAATTCCTTGAATAACTGTTTTCTCTTTTCCTCTTTTCTCTCCCCCCCCCAAGCACTGGAAAACAAAGATAAATAGACACAATCTCCCCTGCGCCGCACTATTGTACTCTCAAGAAAGAAAGTAAACAAACACGCGGCACCACACACACACGAGCGCGCTCGCACTCCTGAGTGCACGCGCGCACACACACGAGCCACGTCGCCTCCCTTCGCTCCCAGTTGTCACGTGACCGAGACACTTGCATCCCATCACCTCTCACCTCTCTCTCTCTTTCTCTCTCTTTCTCTGTCCTCCTTTTGCTCTCTTTTCTTTATCTCACGCAGTAGGAATCTGTGTGTTCTGAGTCAGAGCTGGGAGGAGAAACTTGGCAGGAGAGGACGGGAGATGTTGGACAAATCAGAGGAAAAAGAAAGGAGGGAGAGTGTTTTTTGTGTTTGTGTGCAAAGAATAAAAGGCAGAATGAGTTCCAGTCATTCCCCTTTCCCCTCGACTCTCACCACCCTCGACGCCGCACGAGCTGCTCCAATGAGAAGAAGGATTGCGGTGGGCTGGGCATGGCGGTGGAGGCCTGCCAACGCACACCAACGCCGGAGCAACGTTTAACTCACTTTAACACACATTCTACTGACGCTTTTTTTCACCACCCTGCCCCCTCTGTTAGCATTTAATTATTGCTATAAGCCTATTATCACATGGAGGCACAATGCGGCGTGTTTGTTAACCCCGTCCTCACCCTCGGTGAAAGGCTCCCAGTTGTAGAGGCGACCCATGAACTCCTGGGTGTTAAAGGCTGCGCACTGCTCGGCTCTGGACTCCAGCGCTCCTCCTCCACACACCTGGTGGACAGAAACAAAAACACACACACACACACACACACACACACACAGAGGGAAGTTTTAAAATGCAGTGCCACACATTGAACTCATATGAAATCACCCAGCTATTAAACCGACGGTTGTTTCTCTCCCAGTCCC
>CAEMYA010000130.1:6509941-6541120 GCA_903131615.1 Diplodus sargus
GCAGAAACGTTCAAGCCTCTTACACACACGCAGAGTGTGTCTGGGGCCACGTCCACTGAATACGTGAGTGCATGTGGGCGCTCGAAGGTCAGCACACGTATGTGACCTGAAGTTTTCAAGTAACCCAGTAAATCTGGGCGGATGTGTGTGTGTCAAACGTGGTTGGTAATGGTTGTAAATATTTCTGCTGGACATAAACATGTTTGGCCCAATTTCAAGCAGGAGAGTTCCTGTGTATCTATGCATGTGTGTGTGTGTGTGTGTGTGTGTGTGTGTCTGTCTGTGTGCCTGTAAGACCATAAACAAAGAAGAAAAGAACGAGGGTGCGTGTGCAGCTTCAAGAAGCTACAGTTCAGTAAAAAAAATAAAGAGCTTTCATAAAAGACAAAAACAGGAATGTAAAATGAAAAGAAAGAATGCAAGAAAATGTCAAGTGTGTGCATTCATGCGCTGGTGATCGCAAGAGCGCTACAGGGCGAGTGGATCCTCCCTCCCAAAAGAGTTTAGGGTGTGTAAAAACAGAGGGAGGCTAATGGACTGAATGGAGGGAGGAGGGTGGAGGGAGGGGAAGTGAAGTAAGAGTGAAAGCAGAAGGGAGAAGACGCGTTCGCTGGTGTTTCGCGGCTCTGCGGGAAAATTTGTGTGTTATTGTAAGGACTGGTATACTTCGGTGCTCCCTCATTTACTGTGAGTGCAGGACTGGGGGGGGGTAGATGACGAGGGAGAGTGGCAGTTATTGAGTGAGCTGAGGAGTGGAGAGAGAAAAGAGAGCGATGGCTTTTACAGAAGAAAAATCCTTAAAGAGGGGGGTGATGGAAGCGGAGAGAGGCAGCGCGGATGGGCCCGGGCCTGTGGATGAAATCAAAACACCCAAACCACAAGTACCCTCCAAACAGAGTCAAAACCATTCAGTCACTTAGCAACACTCAAAAACATCTTTTTTTAATGTTTCTTAAAATTATTCTTGCCTTATGTCTGTTTATTACCAACTGGACTGTAAAGCTGCTTTCCACAAAACTCAGAACTGGTAAAATTTCCGACCTCCTATTAGAAAAAGTAGAAATATAGCAATGCTCAAAGTCTGAATTCCTAATTGTAAACTGGAAGGGCACATTTATTTTCCTGACTTCACGAGGGAGTGGCCGGCTCACATCACACAACAGTGACAGTACCCATGAGAAGCGGGCAGAGTGTATCTGTAGACGACAGTATTTGTGAAAAGGTGATTGAATGAAATCTTTATTATTCAGGTGCTGTAAAATAAAATGTATAATGGCGTCTGTTACCTCACGTGTTGTTTTCCCCCTTCGTTTCATTTGTAATGCAAGAAGGCTGCACTGCTGAGGGTGTTATTGTGCGCACGCTTGCCAAAGAGCCATCGTTTTGTTGTCACAGTCAGCTTTTTGTTCACTTTGGCGTCGTGCATCTGGAACGCTTCGAGATCGGAAGTCAAAGTATGCCTGGAGAGAATACTGCAAGATTTCTACGATTTTGAAATATCTCTTTGGACTCATCGTGACAAGCAGCTGTCTTTTTGATTTTTTTTGGCCTTTTTCATCCCTTTTTTTAGTGTCACTGCAGATGGAGACAGGAAATGAGGGAATAGAAGAGACTGGTGTGCAACAGAGGTCCATGACCGGATCGCAGCTTAATCCCTAAAACAATAGGATGCCAAAGTTTTGATTACTTAGTTTTCATAGATAAGAATCAAATCTCAGCACTAATGTTGTACCAACTGAAATGAAGCCATGGCAGAGAGTATAAAAAGCTGTAAGGCATTCCATGTCTGGTCACATTTATGTGGAGATTTTATTGGTTCCTGCCTTGAATCAAAATTATTTGATTTATTTTTGAATGTTTTTAGATCTGCAATCAATTGATTATTCCAAGGAAAATCATAACAAACATTTGTTGGTTCCAACTTGTTAAATGTGAGGATTTGCTGCATTTCTCTGTCATTTATGTCAGTAAATAAAACAAATCTTTCTTTTTTGGACTGTTGCTTTTAGGTTTATAAAGACTAAATCTGAAGACGTCAGTTTGGGTTCTGGGGGGAACAAATGATGCTCTGGGAACCCTGCGATGGCATCACTACAGTGAAGTCTGACGGGGCAAGAAACACAAGTGGTCAGACAATCAGAGAGGACGTTAACACGCAAACAGGCGAGCCAGATTATCTAAAGCGGAAACAAGCGGAAACAAAGCGTTAATTGGTAATAATCCCTCATCGAACAGGAAATCTGGTCTTAATTGAATCAAGAAGTCTGTCTGTGAGAGATGTTTACAGTCGACAGTTGGGGAAATCATTTGTCTTTGTTTTCTCTACCAAGGAAGTTTGGTTTCCCTGAGGGTTTGCTTAAAATCTGCACGAATGTCTGACGGCTTGGATGATCACAGCATTTTTATTTGATGATGTGATAGGCAATAAGAACGACAGCTAAAACTAGGAAAGAGCCAAAGAAATACAACCAAGGTTGCCGTAAAAGAACAACTTAAAGCCGCTGAAAGGCTCGCTGATCGCTGTGTAAACATGAAAAGAAGTCTGAGGTGAAAGATATAAGAACTGGCAGCTTCTGAGCAGCGACTGACAGGTAGAAAGAGTGAAAGATGGATAGCAGCAGAGAGGCAGGTGAAAGAGAAGTGAAAGAGAGGCGGTCAAGTGTTTTTGTACGGGAGCTGTGAAAGTTATAGATGTGTTTAACTAGCAGGAAGGAGGGAGGAGGCCTCTGTGCAATATATAGGAGCATGTGAAGGAGGAGGGGGGGAGGGTTACTGCCTGAGGCCTGAAAGCTTTGTTCAGTATGCGCACTCACACACACACACACGAAAATACCACACACATATAAACACACACAAGCCAAGGTCCCGATCACACATAACACATACGTGAAACACAAACACTCCGACCGAGCCAGACAAGACTAATGAGTTTTTGAGGAAAGCGGGAACCTTTCACCACATGTGTGTTTCCGTGGGGACGGCCCACAGGTGACACGCCATCCAGTCATTCTCCATTCAAGTCTGTGCCTGCACAGCTGGACGTTATCGCTCCAATAACACATACAGGTTAAGGCTGGCCGGTCATTCCTCAGGCATTACTGCAACACTGCACAGACAAAGCGACTGACCGCCGGCCCCGCAGCCATAAATCAACACACTCCACACGGCAGCACTAATCACTGTAATCATGCACACAAATCCATGACATGTGTTAATATGTGTGCGTGTGTGTGTGTGTGTGTGTGTACGCTCATATATGTGTTTGTCCTCCGCGATTAACATTCTCGGGCTAATCTTGTGACCGAGAACGTGTGTCGACGCTTTGCAGGGCACCACCCAGCTCTAGGCCTTGACCCTGAGGGGGTCAGGAGTCCTCCAGAGGAAACGCTGCTCATCTATCAACGGCGGGCCGAGACTGAGGGAGGAGGCCCCGTGCTGCGCGAGGCGGATGGCGAGCAATATCGCTGTTGTTCTCAGAAGCGGTCTGACTTTGAGCCTCAAAACAGTAAAAGAAAAGAGAAGAAAACAGTAGACAAACACTGGAACCACAAGATCAATAAATGAAAACCAGAACTGGCCCGAGAATGACAATCCTTCCATGTTTCACTTTCCACAAAACCCACATCTTGTATCTGCAAACCAGACTGTTTTCATGCACAGCGATAACTCTTCATGTACACATATTTTTATAATGACACACAAAGAGAGGCGGGAAGTGTTAACAGCTCCGCTCCTGATTTTCTCAGTACTGCACTGAATTGTGTGGAAGAGCTCTAATCGTTTCTGGTAACGCTTCTTCTTCTGTCTGGAAACCTTCTGAAACTGGATCTAAATTTTTTTTCAAATCCCTGCGCACAAAATTTGGACAGTGTAAATCGAATCATCGCTGCAGAAGCTGTGAGCGAGATCATGTGGCCGCACATGTTTTAGATCTGTCTTGTTTGTCCTTATGGTTTTAGACAGCTCACTGGACGTTGCCCTTTAGGTCGTTTCTAGGATTAAATCTTTTGAGCGATTTGTATTTGAAATTTGAAAGCAGCTGACTCGTGCATGCTTGTGCTGTGAGCTGGTTAGCATGCTAACATGCTGACTTCCACAGGTAGCTCCGGAACACAATTATTAGACGTCTTTGACAAAACATCAGAATTGACAATTCTCCACATCCTGTTGATAATTTAAGCTAATTTCTTGATTGTTTTTGAGTAAAATTCTTACACAGTGCACGTCTAAGAAAAACTCAAACTTAACTGACGCCTTGCAGCCAGCAACTGGTTGGTTTAGCTTAGCTTAGCTTAGCATAAAGACTGGAAAAGGGGAAAACTAAAGGCAGAATGTAAATTCCAACCTCTGCACCTGCGGACTGACTGTTCACTGTCCTCACATCAAGTCTGCGAGGGTGCGAGACAGCCCGGCTTGTTAAACAGACCGTAAGACTTCAATAATAAAATGCATTTGATTACCTCTGCAGCCAATACTTCTACATATTCCTGTACCGTGACATAGTTGAATATTAATAATATCCGCTTGAGGCCCCCTGTGGACTGAATGAATTATGGGTTTGGACGGCTCTCAGCACTCACAGACTTCCCACGTACACGCCCGCAAAGTTCACAAGGCTGCAAACGGGTTGAAATTCAGACATTTGGATTCCGCCAAAGTATAAAAATGAAGTATTGTGGTTTCAGGGTTTCACAGACATTTATGACTATTTCCTGGAGATTTGTTGTCACTGTTTTTACGCTGAAGTTTTTGCACAGATTGAACAAACAAGATATAGGGTGTCAATTAGTGAGCTTAGCTGAGCTAACCGGCAGCTGGCTGTAGCTTCACATTCACCGTACAGACATGAACTAAAGAACTAAAGAAAGCAAATAACCACATTTCTCACAGCGTCGAATTAAAAAACAGAGCACAAAATGGAAGACGTTTGGAAAGTGAGATGGAGAAAAGGCAGAGAGCGATGAAAAGCGACATGAAGGAGGGACCTTGAGTGAAACTCATAGCGCACAGGAGCCGATATAAACACTTTAACAAGCAGGCGACGTACCTGGTTTTTGTAGAGAGGCAGGTGCTCGTTAAAGAACTAAAGCAAACAAAGTGCAGATCAGCCTGAATGAGTCAATGTGCTGTGTGTGTGTGTGCGTGTGTGCGCGCGTGACTCCCATCAACCCACACATCTGGGCCTGTTTGTCGCTTCATAAGAACAACATTAAGCGTGTCGGGGTCTGCACACAGTCATTACAGCCGAGGAGTGTTTCTCCGTGCTGATAGTCATAATAATATATTTCCTGTTTAACAACGCCTGTTCAATGACAGACTGTGATGAGATCATCAGGCTCTCGGTCGACGCAGCAGCCTGGAGACACACCGGTGCACCTGGTAGGTTCTCAGCTGCACCATGATCTTCATGTCTTTTAACACAATGTGCTCTCACGTTTTTTTTTATGTGTGTGTGTGTGTGTGTTGCTATGTCTTGTTCAAGAGCGCAGGTTTGGTGTAAGAAGCGTTGAGTCTGAGTGATGAAGTCAAAGGTTCTTCAAATATATGTTACAGCCTGCACTTATAGACAGAATGTTTATATTCAATTAGAAAACAATCAATTTCCATGAGTTGGGTTGTCGTCCGCTGACCAAACTGAAAGGTTAAATAAATCTTCTGAACACTAACATAGCATCAAACAACTAAAGATATAGAGCGAGAGATAGAGATAGAGTAATGGTATTTTTGATAATCAATACGTTCAGCCAAATGAGTAAAAAATGAGTTTGGGTGAATCTCTGTTTGCAGCCTCTTCAATCTTTACTCCTTTTCGTTTATGAATGAATCTGAATACAGAATATTTTGGGGGTTTTCAACTGTTGTTTCAGCAGAACATGAAGATATTTCAAGAGGACATTTTTTTTGGCTTTACTTCTTTAAATGAAAACAACAATTGGCAGATGAATGGAATGGAAATAATCATTAGTTGCAGCCATAGATTGTGTGCAGCCTCTGAGGTGAAGCCAAGGACGAAAAAAAAAAGTCTGTGAGCAAGCTGCAATAACTGAAGACGACTCAGATGAATAAAACATTTCTCAGAGTTTCTCTTTTGGATTTTGACAGCTGGACATTAGAAGGCGATTCAAAGTGGCTCCTGCCTCCTTTTGTTTTCACTGCAAACACGACGGTGGCAGCGGCAGCAGAGAGACGGAGCGAGGCCGCCCGCCTGCTCTCGTGAACGCACACAGAGTCAAACACAGAGCAGTGAAGAAAGACAGCGCCGGAGCCGCACCGTCTTCAAAGTCTGATTATCCGGTCTGGGACATGAAACAACTAAAAGAAACCAAAAAACTGTTACTTGCGTCACACTGCGAACCGTTTCCTCCTATTTTGAGGCGAAACCTGCTCTGTCAAGCTGTGTGAGGAGATTATACTTAATGGGTAGCCGCAGCCTGGGGTGGTCAGACCTGTAAGGTAACCTAATAAGGACAATTTTCAGTGAGATTACTCGGACTTAGGCTATAAAAAAGGGGCAGACAGCGGGGCAAACTGAGGATTTGGAACACTAAGAGGAGCATGTCTTTGTCTGCTACCCAACGTGCATCCCAACCTCTGCTGCTCCTGATCTTGACTCACTTGCTGATGTTGCGGAGGCATGTACTGTTAGTGTTTCTCTGCAAATATTTACTTCGACTTGGAGGACATAAGAAGAAGCTGGGGCGAGAAAGTCGGCGAAATTTTGGGTTGAAAGACTCGAGGAAGGAGAGGACGGAAAGAGGAGAGCGTCTTTCTTTGAAATGTCTGCTTCAAGCTGGTTCGTCTCAGACAGCTTCTTCTCAAATTCCACCTTTCCCCCCCTTTCCCTCTGACAGAATAACTTCTCCTCTTGTTACACTCTGCGCTCACACACACACACACACACACACACACACACACACACACACACACACACACACACACACACACACACACACACATATATACAGCTTTTCTCTCTCTCGCTCTCTCTCACACAAACACTTTTCCATGAATCTCTCTCCTCCTCTTGCACAAACTTCCTCTCGCCTTGCTGCAGAATCTTTTCCTCTCCGTCCTTCTCCTATCTGCCGCTGCCGCTTCCTCGCTCTTCATCTGCTAACATGTCCCTCTGCCTCATTCTCAGCGGCCTTCATCTCCATTTCTTCTTTCCCTCCCTCCCTCCCTCTCCACCTTTTCTCTCCCTTTGCCCTTTAGCTCACCCTCCCACTACTGTGTGCAGATTTTCTAAAAACAGTACTCTCTTTCACTACTACTTAACCACGTCACTTCCTTTACCACCCTCACACACACACACACACACACACACACACAAACTTCCCCTTTTGCCCTCCTCATTTCCTCTGTCCCTCTCCTGGTTCCCCACTTGCTTTTACACAACAGTAAAAAAAAACACACACACACTTGCAATGGACCTCAGGCACAGTGTGTTATGACGAACACACCAAGTAGATAATAGAAGTGTCACACTCAGTCTGGCTCACTCCCTCAATCACACACACATATATACAGTGCATACGAGTCTGGGCAAAGTCCATCACTCGACAGCTCTTTAACCTATTTTTTTAGCAATGAAAAGCCGCAAAAATATGCACAGACGATCCACTGCAGGAGCAAACAAGGCTACAGCACAGGACTAATGTTGGGTAAATATGTAACCCAATGAGTCAGGCAGGCTCAGCCATCACAGGACTGCTATTAGCGCTGCTGGCACACACAGAGGGAGTATTCTGCCAGCTACTAAATCTGTTTTAACATGGGGACTATCACACAGAGCCGGGCGGAGACAGAAAGAAAGAAAGAGGGGGATGAAAGGGGACGAGAGGGGCTGCCAAATTAAGAAGGGAAAAGTCAAGTGTCCGAGAGTGCCAACCTGGCCCCTAATTCAAGTGTCTACTTCCACTTCTGTGAGAGCCAGTTGTGGAAATAACATGCGAGTGAAAACGCGTGAGTGTGTGGGTGTGTGTGTGAGTGCGTTAGTCGTTCACTTAAGTCTTATCGTCTCACCGTACGCTCCCACTTAAAGAGCAGACCTGCTACAAGTGGCCTGCTGGCGTAAATAACCCGCTCACGTGTCGCTCGGTCAAGTATTTCTGTCCCCATGATCAAATCTTAGCAGGGGCGATGGATCAGCTTCCTTTATTCGTCCGACCCTCGGTCCGTCACGTGCCGCGTCTCACAACATGGATCATCGATTTTTTTATGAAACTCAAGCAGCGATGAGACTTTCTAAACGCACCACGAAGAGCACAAAACAGATGTCTGGTCGCGTTGTTTTTTAGTTTTTTATTCCTGTTTCCAGGTTTTGGAATTGTTGAAATGTTCAGATAGAATTACCAACATGAGTTTTTAGTTTGCTCCTCATGAGCCTGATCGCCACTTGAGACTTGAGTCTGGCAGGGCCCTTCCAACCCTACTAATGGTTCCAGTATCTCGACTTGTGATCGAAAGGTGATCAGGCTTTCGCCATCCGGATGCCCCAGTTGTTATCTTTAAATGCATTTTTATTTGTTCATATCTTAAGTTCTTGGTTTAACTGCATTTTTTGTAAAGCACATTGTAACTTTGCTATATAAATAAAGATTAGTATCATTATCATTCTTACCGTTAACATAAACATGATAGATGCAGCTGTTTGTGGATTTAGGAAATAGGGTAATAAGATAAAAGAATAAGATAAAAGAATAAGAAAACCAGTCAATGAATTTAGTGAAAACCTTCAGTACAGGACAGTTTTTGATCCATAGCACTTTGACGATAAAAGATTTTCAATCGCAGATTGCAAAGTTGACTGTAGCGAATTTTCATAGTAGCGATAGTCGTGAATTGAAATATCCTCACATGAATTCCTTGAAAAAGCCATCGAGCCTCGCCGACATACAGTCCTATATTGGTTTCCTGATTTATTTTGAATTATCTAGTCCACTGCAAATTGTGTCCCCCACAAAAACAAGGTAAATTGGATGTGTGAGAAAGTTTCTGATACCAGACTAAAACATGACGTTACCACCATTTGTTTATCCTTCATTTGTGCAGAAAGACCCGTTCATAAGACGTGTGTCCTATCTGGGATGTGATGAAATATTTGTTTCCATCCTAAATCTAAGGTTAAAGAGATTTCAGTATGTTTAAGTGCAGTTTGAAATACTGCAAATCGCGATCATGTTGGACCGAACAACTGCGGCACTAAATCATCCTGTGCTAACCTCACAGGCTACCAACAGAGTAGGTTCAGTCCTCATCCCTTACTGTTATTGTTCACAGCATGCACAAATCATTTTGTTTTTACAAAATGCCTAAATAAAAAAGGTTTCAGTTCACACTTAACTAACAAAGAAAGCAAATGCAGCTGTCAAATGTTTATGATTGCGAATTCGATCAAGATGGAATCTGTGACTCTCCACGTGTTGTCGCTCTCTCCGGGGCAGATAAATGATTGATTGTTTGAAAAATGGCAGCGATCGTGGAGGATTGTGTGAGAGCCTGCTGTTAATTGGAAGCAGCCACTGGAAAAAGTGGATAAATGTACAAGCTAGCCAAGTGGATCTGATTTTGATTTTGACATATGTGAAATGTCACACGTTCGCCAGGACAGGTGCAGCCTGAAAATGTCCATATTTTTATGCTTTACGATTTCAGCATACAGCTCCTTATCAATATATGAATTAAACGACCTTGTGGATCCAATGTTTTCCCTCTCTTTCCACGATACTCACTCTCAATTTCACATTACATTGAGTGAAATCAAGCGTAGACGTTCCTGTCTCGGTGAAACCTGAGTTACTGCGAGGTCGCCCTCGGTCTCTCACCTGTGTGTGGAGGACGAGTCGGACCGTCTGACACGACAGTGTCTCCGGCTGCTCTTCCTGGCAGGACATCCCGCACTTTGCTACCGATAATGTGCTCACTGTGCTGCACTGAGAGCTACGGAGCAGGTCGCAAGCCCAATCAACACCGCAGGCCTCGAGCCAGACAGGACATCAAATCGACACGGACACACACGTTTTACACATACAAACACTCAGGCTCCTTTCATACTCTCACATACGTGCAATCAGTTGCACAGATACTGATTGCAGACACATGAGCGTGTGTGGCTTCACAAACAGAGGTGTGTATTCTGGTGGTGACCCAGAATATACACACGGCTCGGAGCAGCGGAGGCGCTCGCAGTCAGTTTTCCATCCGAGCGCTCATGGACAACCAGCCAGTGTTGGAGCTGGGGAGCGATCTACCTATCAAATACACTCCGCTGACCTTCAGCTCCTCGTCTAACTGCTCCCCTCAGCACGCGGCATGAATATAAATCAAGCATGACTGCAGGCTGAGTGAAGCAGCTGCTGTGAGTGTGGGTTACTGATATTATCAAAAGGGCGTGAAAGGTGGTTAATAAAGAGGAATATTTCTGCTGTTTCTGGAAATCTTACCTGAGAGAAGCACCTGCGGTACTCTTTCTCCGGCCCAGGGCATCTGTACACCTGAGGAGCTCCTCTCCCTCCAGCCCTGCCCGACTCCACTCCCATGTGCGGGATGTGGGGGTGCTGTAGTGGGTAGACGTTGCCGGTTTGTGGGACCTGGGGGCTGAAGCCTGGGTGAAGCTCTCTGTCTCTGTGCACGGGGCTGGGGCGGTGCAGAGAAGTGGAGAAAGGTGAGGCGGCGGCAGGGGAGTTTGAGCGGGAGAGAGGAGGGACTGGAGGAGGCGGCGCGGTGACGGAGTGCCAGTCAAATCGATGGCGGTTGGGCAAGTGGGAGGGCGACGAGGAGCGCGAGAAGGTGTGAGGAGGCGGCACTCTCGCTCTCGCGTGATCTATATTTGGTCTGTCAAAGTGGCGGTGGTGTGGCGGGTTTCCAGTCGTGGTGGTGGTCGTCGTGGGCGACTCCTCAGCGGCAGGTGCGTCTGTGATCTCCTCATCCTCGCTCCTCCCCGCCTCCCTTTCTTCTGTATCACTCCCTGTCTTTTCTTCCTCTTCCCTGTTGGTCTCGGCGTCGGATTCCCCGGGGGGCGGTGTTGCAGCGTCAGTTCCATTGGCGGTGTGGCGGGCCTGCCGGTTGGGACGATGCAGAGGCAGAGAGAACGGTACCCTGCCGTACCCGAACTGACCGGGACGGATGCTGGAAGACCTGCGAGTCAAAGTGAATGAGACATAAAAATGGAAGAAGATTAACAGATGCACAGGAAGAGCCAGAGGCGGTGACAGAGATAAAGAAAACGGAGAGATGGTACATTTCAGATGCAGCTCATGTTGCTGTTCAACGTAATAACAACCGACGTGGAGCCGGCAGGCTGCAGTCAGGGAACGTAGTAATGCAGTGCCTGTGTGTTTGAGAAGAACCAGAGGTAATGATGTAATTACACAGCAGATACCAGGGCCGCAGATGGGCACAACTCCAACTCCCAATGCTCAAAACATCATAACAAACCCTCAGTAATGCCTAAACAATGCCAGCACTTTAACTTATGGCACCTGGATGAGTCATAAGCTCGTACATCAAATGGTGCTCGGAGGGATCAGCGTTTTATTTTGGTGACGCGATTGCTGATGAGTCACCGCTGACATTTAACCGTGTTCCCTGTGATGAGGTACAAATCTTCTCTTTGTCTGGTGGCTTTTGCTGCTCAACCTAACAATTGAGTTCTTCTGTTTGTTCTAAACAAGCCGCCGTTGCTACTGCCAGCGAGGCAAAACTCACTTCCTGTGTGCTGGAGTCATTTTCCTGGGGGGCCGGGGTGCTGAGCAAAGCATATGTAGAAGCTTACGTTAACTGAAAATTGATTGACTCAGTGTTTCTGTGTCGTATCTCTGACCTCTGACTTATGGAAACATTTTCATCTACAAGAAGATGTTGGCAAATTTGGGTTTTAGAAGTCGACAGAAAGCTACTTTTAAACCAACTTTAATAGTTTTGAGTTCAAAACATCTGACGATGACATATCGACCAATACATCTGGGAAAAGTTCCACACACTCAACATCAAACTTAACCTTATTGTACCTAAAGTTCAATTTAAAACCATGATTATAAATGACGCTGAATGTAATTGTTTTTAACTGTTTTCTGTTTGTTTGTTTTCTTGTAATTATAATCATAGTTTAATTATAGTTTGTGTTCATTTATTCTGTTTAAACTATAATCTCGATATCATTGAAAATTAGGGCATGCCATCAATAATTCCTATTAACTGTCCAGTAAAGATCTCCTTAATTTAATTTAGTCTGTATATCATGAGCTGCAAATGAGTAGGCTTATTTCAAGTACATGACATTAACAGCATGAACAGACAAGTAACAACATTAAAAGCACTGACAGGTGAAGGGAATAACATCAATGCTCTTATTGTTGTCAGATGTTCTGCTGGTAAATCGTATGCCGATTGATCCCACTGGACTAGCAGAACCCACCCAAACACACGGCAACAGCATTCTCAGGCGATACTGAACAATATGCCCAGGTGCACCAAAAAAATGCTCAGGAATGGGCCAAAGTTGGTCATAATTATCTCTAAGTGTTGACTTGACTTCTAAATGCCCCAGATCCAAATCTGATCGAGCAGTCGGGGGCCGTCTGGGAATAAGTCCAATCCATGGATGCCCCATTTTGTATCAGACTTAGCTCTTGACCCATCAAAGCAAGGACACGGGACCTTTGGGGGTGTCCTGTGGTCTCTGGTGTCAGGGTGTTGGCAGCAGATCCTTTAAGCCCTGTGGGTTCTGAGGTGGAGCCTCCCTGGATCTGACTTGTTCCAGCATGTTGCAAGGATGTTCAATCTTATTGGGATCTGGGGAAACTGAAGGCTGGGTCAGGACTAGGCCTTGAGCTCTTTGTGACGCTCTCCGGGCCATTCTTCAACATTAGAGGGTGAACGTGGTCTCTGACAATGTTTTTGTAGGTGGTGCGTGTCACGTAGACTCAAGGTTTTCCCAGCAGAGAAATGTATTGTGACGAAATGATCAATGTTATTCACCTCACCTGTGTGATTGGTGTATGTGAAGGTACTGATAATTCTGTGATAACTAGCCTTTAATTGGTTAGTTTGCTCCCTAATTATCCAGGCACACTCACCTCCTCGCAGGCACACCGTCCCGACTGGGCGAGACCGACCTTCTATTCCCGCCTCCTCCAGGCCTCACTGCTCCAGGATTGGTCGGCCTCCTGATGATCCGTGATGGCTGGTTGTAGCTGTGTGAAGGAGGGTGGTAGGGAGATCGAAAAACAGATACGTGGTCTTGATTGGTTGGGGGGAATTCCGGCTGGTAGAAAGGAGCTGATGGATTGGACTGTCCCGGTACAGGAGCAGCTCCTCCTCCTCCTCCTCCTCCTCCTCCTCCTCCTCCTCCTCCTCCAGCAGCATTGGTATTTCGATACAGCGACAATCCCGGGTTGTGATTGGTGGGGATGGAAGGGGAGTGATAAGGTGAGTGTTGCCCGGGGTAACGGGGAGGGTAGTAGGGACGCACAGGTGAGATGACAGGACCTCCGATGCCCCCGGGTAAATAACCTGCCCAGTTAGGTGGAGAGTGGGAGAGTGGAGGGGTGTGAGGGGGCGGAGGAGGTATACACTTCCTGCTCCTCTGTGAGACGCCCGAGCCGCAGGTCTGAGAGCATTCAGACCACTCCCCCCAGACAGACCACACCCCCTCCACAGGCTCCGCCTCAAACGCCTGTCTGGACCGTCGGCCTGCCACCTGACACACAAACAAACACACACAAAAACAGGGAGAGACACTTGATTACATATAACAACTTTATATTGTTGAATCCAGAGGTTGCACGTACCAGGCTATGATTTATCAGAAAAAGATTAATAATATGTTGTTATTATCAGTGCTGAAAAATAATGATCATTTTCAATATCAACTATTTTTCTCATTATTTGTTATTTACCAATAATCTTTTTAGTCAAAAACAACTTCCTGGAGTCGACAGTGACATCCTCAATTGCCATGTTGTGTTGATGTTTGCTGTATGATATGTAAGAAAGAAATGCAGTTTCTCATTTTTACACCGTTTAGTCAAAATTGTTGCCTATATTTCTTGTTTCGTCCAAGAAAGCGTCCAAAACCTAAAACTTTTTTAGTTTACCAGCATACAAAAGTAAGACAGCCAGAAAACAGCTCAAATGTTTGCTTAAAAATGGTATCAATCAACTAATCAACAACATTTTTCAGCTATTTTGTCCGATGTGGTAATTATCTTGAATCTTTCTGTGCTACATTTTTCCTCATCACCCCCCGTCTTGCCGTGACAGAAAAATACAGAGTTTTAACAAAAGGTCATCTGTTCAGAGGGTAACCCATCCATCAACACCGCCTTTCAGCATTCAGCAGTACAAGAAATCTGTGAGGCCACTGTCTGCACCTCAATGCTTTTATCTTTTCTTTGTAAAATACAGGCCAAATAAAATAAGGTTTCATGAAAAATGATGCTCTATAATAATAAATGTGCCCGATCTAATCCGGCGTGTTGATTTTGTGCTACAGGTTGTGAAAATTGTGCCAGTTTTCAATATGATTTTAAGTTTATTAAAGTAAGAACTTTAAATGGGCACTTTGTAGTTTTGGAAAATAAATAACAATATCTATCAGAAATATCTATTTTTAGAGTTGCAGTATTTTTAAGTGAACAAACTCTCAGAGTAATATAAGGTCCCCAGAACACTGTTATACAGGTGGCAGGGTCCGCCAAATATAAACAAAGTAAAATGGTATGACATTGTGTTGAACCTTTAGCAGCAGTTCGTTTATTAAGTCACGAAAGAAAATCACTGAAGATGAAGATCATTTCTTTCTGGAAACTACATAGTGCCCCTTTAACTGGATGTTTAACTGATTGTAAATACTGCAGGCTTTGGCAACATTTTAGAGAAGTACTTAACTAAGCAGAAACATTGCCATTGCAAAATCAAAAGTCTCTGGAAGGACTTATTTTTTCACAGTCCACTGATGAGTTGCAGTCTCGTGAGTTTCCTTCCTCTGAGGCCAAAATGTAAATCCTGAACCTTTCATAGTTCAGTCAAGCTTAGAGGAGACTCGGTCACCTGCCAGCAGCTTAGGAGCAGATGGATAAATTCAACAAAGTCGGTGTCATATAAAAATGTCTGCAGAAATAACAAGATGTGATTCCGATCCGGCTGGGCACGTGTGTGTTTGTATACATGTGTTTGAGTGCCAGCTCGAGCTTTGATGTGCTCGTCTGTGGCTCCCGATAAATGTCTCTCCCCTCATTTCATAACCGACGCTTTGGCCTGGTTGGCAGCGCCGCAAACATGAGAGCTGAACAAAAGTTTCCATTCAGAAAGAACCAAAACATGAATCTGCGCTCCACTTCACCTCTCCCTCTCTCTTTGAGCGTGTAAATGTGTGTACATGGGCAGAACTGTGCGAGTAAACACACTGTACAAGCGGTGTGCGGAGGCCGGGAGAGGACAGGTGTAAGCCGCATACTGGAGTTCCTGTCTCTATCTGAGGTAAAATGGCAGCAGGGTGGGAGGAAAGGAAGCAGACGGGCCTAATGACTCCGGGTGTGTGCTTGTGTGTGTGTTTCTGGACGGGACGTGTGGTCTGTTGTAATGAGTGACATCAAACACACAGCTGCCACATAACTGGGACCATTAATGAGCTCCGTGCAGTGACCCTGCAGCAGCCACCGCTGACCTCTTCGGCTACTGGGTAAACTCCTGCGACACTGTACGACCAGGCCTGAACCAGACGGGGCTGTCGCTGTGAAGTCCGCCCTCCCCCCTGATTACACTGTTCATACTGCGGGCTCTGTCCAGCTGTGGACCCCTTTAAAGGACACCTTCACATTTTTGTCTTAAAACAATACTGACGCGGCCAAATATACACTGACCTTTACCACTGTTGTAATAGTGTAAGAGTTCCCAGTGGATAAGATGGGAAACAACCTACACAGCTCTACTTACTTCTATTAAGTGAGTAACAATGAACCTTTTTAAGCCCTGGGTATTGAATTTGTGGATGCGACGCATACAGTATGGATGATTGTTATTTGGTTTGTTACTTTGTGTTGTGTGACACTTTGCCCTTTTGATGCACCAGTGTGCAACTTTTTCCCACCTTTACTCATCTACTCTGACCTGATGCTGATCGCCCATTACACTGCCAAAATCGACTAACTGTCTCCACCACCGTTCAACATAAAGCGACGCCCTTGCTTCAATACATCCAGCAAGCAACCAAGCGCCAATTCTTTCCGGCCATCTGGTAAAGTCCAATATTCACTCTCTCTTAGCTCTGTTATTGGTCTCCACCGACTCCTGAGGGATGGGTCTGGCCCTTTAGTGACTACATGCTTCACTATGTTCACCAGGTAATTGCTCATCAAGTGCACAGAGGGGTTTTTTGGGGGGGTTCCCTGCTGGGGCTGAAAAAAGTCCCCATGAGAACAGTGAGAGTCGACCAGAACAGTTAAGTTGCGGACCAGACTGCTAAACAATGAGCTGAAGCCGAATGAAGGAGCAGTTCCAGGTGATGACTCTCTTGAGGTTCTTTATTACATTCAACTCATATCACATTGTTTTATAATGTCATTTGATTGAATACGGTTATAAAAATATCAGTTATATCTCCTTCAGGCTAACTCACCTAACTGGATTATCTTTTTAAAAATGTATTGACACAAGGCTGAAAACAAGGCTGTAATTGTCAACATTCATGCATAAAAAGATTCCTTCCTAAGTTGGTGTGAAACTTCGGCAACTGAGTTAAATCAAATCAAGACACTATCTTTCAGAATTACAGACTTTGTAGTAACAAAATGCCCTCTTTGTGTTTTCTTAGAGTGCACAGAAGGAACATTCGCAGAATCCAACAACCCTTTAATTGTACCACCAGGCCCGTCAGGGTTGTTTTAAGACACATTGTGGAGCAATGCGGATCAATCTTCGTCACCCTTCCACCCCTCTATAGTGATGCTGTCGTCTGTGAATCTCCCTCATAATGAGCTGATGACTCACCTTCCTCTTGGCGGCCTTGGTCACCGAGGTCGTGACCACCACAAATCCCCACAGCGCATAGAGCCTGGATGGAGGGAGAACAGAGGGTGAGAGAAGTGGCAGATCTACAGGAGTTTAAATATCAGCAGGTTGAATGCATCTTTTGTAAAGAACATAATTCTCTCCATGACCTAAACGTTAAGGCGGTATATGCTGTGTGAACCCACAGAGACTTACATTATTCTCTGCCCAGAGCTCCTCAACGTTGAACCCTTTTCCCCAAAATGTGTTAGACGTGTTGAGTGAACACCCTATCAAATGTTCCAGTGACCTAACTGTACTTTTGGCAAACCCAATGATGCCACTTTCTTTGCCACTACAGGTGGCGTGGGGGCTCAAGCGGGAGGTGAACACAAGTTTCTTTTTTCCCCTTCAGGGCTCACAGGCAAAGATCTCAATCAATCTGGGGAATCTTGGCAGGCACTAACAAACTAATGGGTTTAAACAGTGAGTGTGTTTTCCCTCTGCATGCCTCTCTCCGGGGCTACACACACACCCCGAGGATGTGGTTTTCACACACAGACACAGACACACACAGCAACCGACGCACTCACAGGCGCAATCAGTCACAACTTCCAAAATCATCTTGTACAGTGAGGTAGTTTTTATTTGAGGTCTGATGTTCAAAGGACGTGGTTTGTGGTGTGCGACAGGGTTGAATGTCTCCTTTAATTTTGGGTTCCTGTCCTTAAATTTGACATTAAACTACTTTAGGAAGCAGCAGAATGTCAAGTGCATCTGACAAAGTGATTTAATCTTATATTTAGACTTTATAATGTTGCGCTTTTTATTCCCCTTTAAGGTGAAAGATCCAGTTACTTGTTTTTCAAGGAAATCTTATGTTCTTAAAGGTGCACTCTGTAGTTTTGGGTAGAAAATGTAAGACTGACTTTTTTTTATACTAAATAAACAAACTCTCTCTGTTTTGGCTAAACTAAATAAACAAATGACACAGGATGACACAACTTCAAACTGTTTAACTTTGTTTCTATGTGGCGGACCCTGCCACATTTCTAGCTTCAAACAACAGTGTTCTGGGGCCTTATTTTTCTCAGAGAACAGCTTGTTTTTTCACTTATGGAAAAAAATAAACATTTTTAAATGTGGATGAATACCCCATTAATATTGTGAGTTTGAGTTTCTTCTCTACATTAGAGCCCCTTTAAACCAGCTGTTTTGTCTCGCAGGTTTACGCCTAGGATCGCCGAGACAAGTGCATCAGAAACAAGTGTAATACCAGCTCTCCATCTGCCAAGAAAACACTATGAACATGATACTAAACGATTTGCAAAGATGGACATTTCAGCGCTCGCCACGAGAGCCCAAAAACCATCACCGCAAGCACCAGTCCGCAGGCCACATGTAGTCAGAGTAATTGGTCCCTTCTTCCCAGTGTGGTGCACCGCCGTGGTCTCTGGAAGCTTCCCCACACCAGACTACATAACTACCCCGAAAAACACAGACAAAGGTCCCGCACAGTCCGACACAACAGGGCCGCTCAGGCCGAAGTAACGACCCCCTACCCGGGTCCACGTTTCCCTGGCCGCTACAGTGGCACATTGTAGAATAAACTCCGCGGGGACACGGAGAGAGAGAGGGGGGGGGGAGGTATGGAGAGATATGCAACAGGGAGGAAATCACACAAAAAATCCGCCCTGAGGAGAAAAGAGACCAGCTCTAACCTAAACCCAGATGCCTTCGGGTGAATTCCTATCATATATCCTGCACGGAGCCCAGTGCGCAACGAGGAAGGCGTCGTGCGTAAAAGCCAATATATTTATATATTTTATTCAAAGTTCGCCGCAAAAAATTCAAAAACTTTTTAGGAAAACTTTCCTCCACATTCATGAACACAAACATGCCCGCTCAGAGGGGGGTGCCCCACCTGTGGTGTTGTGTACAAGCAGGCTGAGTTGGAAGAAGAAGAAGGAGAAGAAGGAGAAGGAGAAGAAGAAGCAGGTTGCAGCTGTGAGAGTCAAAGTTTTACCTGAATACTAAACTGAGCCGCATGCTCCTCCGACACTTCTCACTGAATCACCGCTATCGATTATCAGTCCAGTCTGGTGATCGGTTAGTGGTCCGTTCCGATCCGCGCAGTCCTGAAAGAAATGTGATGAGGTCCTGCGAAGGCTTCTTCAGCTCTCTCTCTCTCTCTCCCTCTCTCTCTCTCTCTCTCTCTCTCTCTCTCTCTCTGTCCCCTTCCTCCTGTCACAGTCACTCCCCGTGATTTTTTGGAGAGTGGGAAGGGTTTCGGGTTTTTTTTCCGTCTCTCTCTCTCTCTCTCTCTCTCTCTCTCTTTCTCTCGACAACTTTTTTTGGGTCCTTATTATAAACTGGTGTGACGCCTGGCAGCCAGGGGGCCAGGGGGGTGAGAGAGCGAGGGAGAGAGGGGAGACAGGAGACACAAAATGGACAGATTACACAACTCTCCCTCTCTCTGCCTCTCTCTCTCTCTTTCACACGCATAAACCATACACTCCCACTGCCCCTCACACACACACACACACACACACACACACACACACACACACACACACGCACCAGTATGGGCCCTGACTAAGCTATAATAACTCTCAGAGCCGCTTTCTTAGTTGCACAATCCAACATAAGAATGCTCCATTGTGCTAGGTCACACTGATCAGTAGTAATGATCTACTCATTGTCGGAAACAGGCCTGAGCTGGCAGCATCTGCAGCAGAGACACTTTGTTGGGGAAGTACAAAGCCTTATGGGTTCACTTTTGTGCCAATGCAAACACTAAAGGTTCAGCAACAAAGTGGAAAATGGTTATTTCTTTTATATTTGCGTGGATGAAACGCCACCGCCGCTGCTGCTGCTGCTTCCCAAGATATTTCTGAGTGATACATACATAGCTGTGTTTTCTCGTAACTGTTTAATCACAGTTGAGCACTTGAAAACAGACATGCTCTACCAATTTGGAGCTGAGATAAGTGCACCCAAGAGACATCCCGCCTGTGTGTGTATATGTTGTGTGTGTGTGTGTGTGTGTGTGGGCTGTGAACTCCCCTCGGTTGCGGTCTGAAGCAGATGTGAGCACCGCTGCCTGATTCCAAACTTGTTTACACAATATTTATCTGGTCCTGATCCACCGACCTCCCCAGCCAAGACAGGACAGTTTTTAAAAAAAACACACACACAAAAAAAACAGAACAATGCCGAGCGAACACAGCTCACAGCAGACGGTGGGAGGTAGAGAGGGACACAGAGGTGGAGAGAGGGGAAAAATGAAAGGATCTCACTGGGATGAAGAGCTTCAGATGCGTTTTTGGAGGAGCTGATCTGCTGCGTGTCTACTGGAAAGAGCTTTTATCCAAGTTGGAAGAAAATGGGTTGCAAATGTGTCATCAAAGTCAAAATTAAGAGCAGTTAAGTTTCGCACAAAAGCCGGACAAAAAAGAAACTGGTTTTCTTTCTTTCTTCTGAGGCTGGCAGATTCAAATGTAGTGTTTTCAGGAATACATCTCTGTGAGCTGAGTGAATCCAGAAAAGTGAAAAATAAGTCCCAATGTCTTCTGTATTGTATGAAGAATTAGGAGTATTAGGAGTAGTAGGAGTGAGTTCTTCATAAAATACTTTGACAAAACCAGAACAAAATTAAAAGTTTAAACTGGAAATAGAAAAGTTTTTCAGTAAGGAAATGTTGATATCAAAATGTTACGGCTATAGAACAATGACACCATCAGCGTTCGGGTTTCCTATGAACTTTGCCTTCATTGTGGCATTTTGTCTGCTGCCAGTTACAAAATCTCCTGGGAAACTGAAGGCAGTCTGTCGGTCCAGCCAGGCTGCCAGCCTGACTGGATTTCTAACATTTAGTTTGCTGACTTTGCCTCTAATCTGGGGGGGAAAAGGAAAGATTGACATTTTGGTCCTTTATATGATTTCTCTTGTCAGTTGTAATCGAAACAGGCTGTTTAAGAATTGTGTTGTCAAATGGAGGGTCTGAAAATCTGATTAAAAAACAAAACATATGAATCTGTTCTCTTTGTTTTAGGGACTCTTCGTAGCATCCTTTCAAATGTATGTGCTGCACACTGGATCTGGTTTTTGTTAGACAGTGGTGTCTTTTACACCCATGAGGCTCGGGCACAGTAGTGTGCATGAAAAACAATGAAAAACATCATCTTCATCATGGAAAAGAGAGAAAGCTGGAAGGCGAAACATATGAAAGAGGAAGAAGAAAACGGGAGAAGACAGAAATCAGTGAGTGAGAGTAAAACAATAAGACATTATTATATTATGACTCAAGGTCCATGCATTATTCCATGGGGAATTCTTGAAAATGTTGAGAACGCTCCATCTCGCAATGTTAAAAAGTGTGAGAAAATTCCTGGATCTGCACCAAAATTTAATGGGGCCTATTCTGGGCCGAGACCAATCCTCCATCCAAGTTTCGTGGAAATCTGCTCCATATTTTTTTTGTGTAAACTTGCTGACAAACCAACAAATAAACAGACTTGATGAAAACACAACCTCCTTAGTGGAGGTAAATATGGACACATGAGGGAAAAATGAGACAGCTTTACTAACGTGATACTAAAAACACAGTTTCCCACTGATCCTGCTCAGAGCCCAGCTCATCAACATAACAACGCCTCCAGAGTCGCTCGGTCTTGTTCAAGGACATTTCTGATCCGTCTCGAACCTTCTTATTAACATTTCCCACCCTGCTGCTGCCTCTGAGAGCGGAGGCGAGATGGTGGAAACGTGAGAGAGGCCGACGGGTAGAAGGGAGGGTGGCTACGCAGTGAGTTATGGTCTAACACATATTAACACACCCAGGGCTTGAGATGTCCCAGCTCGGGCCGGGCCGCTGCTTTTCTTGGACAGGCATTCTACAACATGGACGCTGCGATGGTGACGGAGATTAGCGACTTCAAAGCCCGCTGCGAGGCTTAAACCACATTACAGAGCCGGCTTAAGATTTGATCTGTCAAAATAAAAGAGTTAATGTTAAAGGCGTACCAAGAATGGCGCGGGTGGATTCCAGAGGTTAGTGCACATGCATAGACACATGTGCAGTGGCTCGGACAGTGTGTACGTTTTGTGTGTGATTAGTGAAATGGATATCTCTGTACTTCTAAGCAGCATGTCTATCAGTGACTACAATTAGCCAGAGGTCATTGCCATGGCCACTGGTGGTCCGTGACCACTTATAGCCCTCTGCTCCCCTCCTCCCCACCCCTTTTCTGCCGATCTGTCGCTTTCTTCTCCCTCTTTAGCTATCTCCCTTTCTCTGGTTTGGCAACAAGCAACGACTTTCGCTTTGGTCCGCCGACACGCACCACCAACCACACAACCCCGATAAGCAAAATGTCTATATCAAGTAGTCACCACAACACACAGATGTGGTGTGTTTGCGTGCGTCCGGGGAGGTCCGTATGTAGCAGCTGATCTGTTATTTGTCTCGGCTGGCTGATCTGAGTAATGGCACCGCAGATCAGAGCAGCAGGGCCCTGTGGGAGTGATGTATCAACCGAAAAACGTCTTGCGTGTACACACACCCTGCCTCCAAGAAACACACACACCCCAGCCCCGGGCCCAAACACAGTAGGCCCCCGCAACTCGTTTACTGTTAAAGTTAATGAGGCCTCCAGGCTTCTTCAGACCGGCACAGGGTCGGTGCTCAGCTCAGACTGCCTCCCATGGAGCCTGCAGCGAGACAGAGAGACTTTAAAGGGTCAAACAGGGGACGAGTACGACGACCTGTCTAGTGGTTATCACTAACTCTGCTCAGGCTCCAGTAATCCCAGTGCCCCAGTCATGATAACACAGGAGCTCAGTTCAAAGTCATTTAGCAAGAGGCTAAGACGTGCTTTGACAAATGTGCATGTAATTGTCTTTGAGTGGGAGGAGAAGGTGTTCACAGGTAATCACTTGGTCTGTCGGCTCTCTGGCATGACATTCATGATCTCCAGAGGATGAAACCTTCAGGGTAGCGTCATAATCAGCCAACAGCAGGTTGATATTTTTGGTTTTAGGTGAAATGTCTTGACAACTTCTTTTCATATTGTCATGGTGCCCAGAGGATGGATCCAAATGTTGGAACAGACTTTGAAGATTCTGGGTTCGGCTTATGTTGAACTGTGGTTTCTTTTAAGCTAATGAGGCCGGGGTACACATCATCTTTGTATGAGAGTAAAATAATTAGATGAAATATGGATCTTGGGTCTCATTCCAGGATTGTTCTGATCATGACATTTTTTGTTTTTAGGGGAAATGTCTTGATAATTTTCTTTTGTGTTTACCTGGTCCCCAGAGGAAGGATCATAAATACGTAAGTAATGCCAACCGCAGGTCAAACTTTTCACATCCAGTAAAATATCTCGTCTACCTGATAGATTGGCACAAATTCTGGTACAGACATTTGTGGTTTCCAGAGGATGAAGCCTAATAACTTTGGTGATCCTGTGACTTAGAGACAGATTGAAACTCAGGGATGGACAGCCATGAAATTCAGACATTCAAGGTCTCTAGAGGATGATCGTCTGCCTTCAGCAGGTTGATATTTAAGTTATTTAAGTTTTCACTTCCACATCCAGTAAAATATCTCAATAACTACTTAACAAATTGGGACACATTTTGGAATAGGCATTTATGGTTCCCAGAGGGTGAAGCCGAATATCTTTGGTGATCCTTTGACCTCTCATGTAGCACCATTACCTGGTTAAATCTGTCCAATCTGGACAAATTGGATGGATTCCTATGAAACTCGTTACATACTCAAGTCAAAGTGAAATGTCTCAAAAACAGCTGATGGATTATCATGGATTGTGTTGACGTAATTGTCTTTATGAGCTTGGTTGATCCTTTAACGTTTTACTTACTTAGCTTTATCCTTCTTTACAGTAAGCCTCACAGAGCTACTGGTGAGGCTGTAGACTCAAGGCCTTGTCAAGAGTTAAACAGAACCTAAGGTATATTCCGCGGTAATCTAAAAATAATGGCAATACATTACTGATGGCTGTCAGACCTGTCGTCACTCACTGAGATCTCCATGACTAAAGAGACCAGGAATTCATCTCCATCAGCAGTTAATTGAAAACGCAGCCTGTAATACAACACACAGTAGTCTATAACCAATCGACCATAAACATACCGAAGCACTTATTACCCAGCTGCGTCGTTCCGCTCTATCTCTTGTCGCCTATGTGTCTCCGGTGCCAAACATGGCCGCCCAGTGCCAGGCCATACCACACATGCCCGTTCACACAGACATAGCTCTTGGTGTTGTTTTGTTGTTGTTATGTGTACATATGTGGACCAGTGGCTTTTCTGAATGGGCAACAATTGGTCTTTGTGTGAATAATTGGAACAAGGTTATTTCAGCAGTTCTGTTAGCCAATTAGGGTCCAACTCAGCATCCCTCCCTCTCTCTCTCTATCTCTCTTCTTCTCATTTCCTCGTCTCGCCAGTATCTCCTCATTAGAGCGCTCCAACCATCGATCTCTCTGTTACCCCCTTTGAACCCTCAATTTTTCCTTTTCTTTTGATGATCTTGCCCTCCTGAGGTAAATTACCGAACTAACTGTTTCACAGAACTTCAAACCAAAATCCTTATCATGAAAAAGTTCTCTCAGCCACGTCCAGACCAGACTGTAACGATGTCAGCTGTTTTCTCCCCTGGCTCTCAGCGCCCTTCTTCAGAGCACACACGCCCCGCTTTGATCCGGGCCCTGGCACAGGATTGGTGGAATGGAGCAAATATTGACTCCATCTGAGCCAGACAAATCGCTCCTCCTTCCTGCGTTCTTTCTCTTTCACTCTCCTTCGCACCAGCTCAGTTCCCGTCTAATCTGCCATTACCTCTTTCTCTCACATTCCCTTTCATCCCCTTTCTGCTGCGGCCATTCTTTTCACTCCCTTTGTGCCCCCGTCTGTCAGCCTCCCTCTCCTCTCTGCTCCAGGCTTCTCAGGATGTCTGTACTGTCGGGTCAGGGCTCCCCTCCTCTTCTCTGCTGAATTAGGTGCCTTTATGGATGATCAGTCCGTGGCTTTGTCTGTCCCAGTGTAAGGCTTAAAACACCTGCGTTTGCTGCATGTTGAACTACATGCTACTGCCTTAAGCCTGGAACATACTTTTGTATCTGTGGGACTTCAAACATGCACAGGCAAAGATGTTCATGGAGGCATGTAATGTTCATATGTGCTGCAGCCGGCTGCCACGTTAACTAGACTAGACTACACAAAATGACAGAAAAAAACTATCTGTAAATGGAAAACAGCCGACAAACTCAATGTAAAAATAATCTTCTGTCTTTATTCTGCTCCCATGTTGACACAACCCCAATTTGACTGGGTAAACAGCTGGTTAAAGCATGTTTGATGCACGGGACCACAGACTATGTGTAGCTGAGCTCTTACAGGTGTCGACACCGGACACCATCAAGACACCCACGAGAATAAAGCTGGAGTTAAGCTTCTGCAATGATCAATGTAATCAATGTATTACTAGTTATCATTTGAAGTAATTAGTGATTTTACAATATTATTGTATGTGCAAAGTAATGCGTGACACTACTTTTGTGTGACTTTCGGCAAAATGATAGCGGTTTGTTAACGCATGTATGACTTATCATAAAATTGATGGGTTAACATTGTTTGGAAGCTGTAGCCTGCATTATTGCTTAGTCTCTGTTGACTACGAAACATTTTGCTTTCATTCATTTCAAACATTTCATTCAAATTTTCTTGTGTTCTGCGTACAGCTGCATTTAGAAAACAACTGGGAAAAAAAGAAGCCTGTCAGAATGTCTCCTGTCGGAAGAAGTTATATCTTTGCAAAGTTGGATGAAAGTGAGCGATGGACAGGACATAAATCACAAATGGGTTTCATTCAGGAAAAACCCTTCTTAACCCTTTGATCAGTGGACCATCACGGACTAAATAAATATAAATATTCGAGGAGGGGAGTGGTGGTAGTGTTTTTCCGTCTTTTTTACTCACCATGCCAGTAAATTCCAATTAATTGTTCCTCAGTTCGTCTGGTTTCTGGTCAATGCGGTGAACAACTGAATCATGGAGGGGCGTTATGAGTAACTATACAGCTGCAGATCAAGACATTTTGGTTAAAAACACACCCTCATGGTGGTGCAATACAGGAAAAGTCAGTGATACATCGTCTGGGGACCATGAATGTCTGTGAGAAATTCCCTGGCAGTTCATCCAGTTGAGAAGGTATTTCAGTTTGGACCAAATTGCTGGACTAACATCGCCATCTTGAGAGCCGAGACATTGACTTATAATAGCAGATTTCCTATGATGAGGGTAATGCATCTCATTAGTGCAGCTTTCATTGGTCTTCCCCTGGTCTCCTCTACGCTCACTTCTTTCATTCCTCACCTTCACTTCGTAACACATTCTCGTATAAAATAGAAGTCTCAAGCTGAAGCCAAGAAAACCTGGATGACTTCAGATGCTTTTTTTCTCCTTAAAGCTTGGAAAACTCCCTCCAGAGCCAGTGACTGTTTTTACAGGCAGAACGGCACTAAACTGAATTTTATGTGTAACATGAGTGGAGTGCCCCTTTAAATTAATGTGTTTAAAAACAAAAACAATCCCAAAATGAATCAAAAGCTCCTTTCTATCAATCCTATCTCTGCAAATAAAAATCCCAGCCAGATTCGTCCTCTGCAGAAGACCCAGGACAGGAATACATCATGAGCTCCGACCAGCTGTTGTGTGAGGGGGCCCGAATCTCTGCACAACAGAGATGCAGGACTGGATAATAATGCAGGACTGTGAGAGAGGCCCCAGTCAGTTCCGCTGATACTGTGCCTGAATAGAGCATATTCTCACACAAATTTGCATTTAATCAAATTACCAAATAACAAATGAAACAAGGTGAATCCGGGGAGTAGAGGGCCCCTGGGTATTTGGGGCCCTGGGGCAGCGGAGATTTCTTGTTTTGAACTGAAATCCAACCTCAATGGAAACAATTCTCCCTAAATGTTATCTGAACTCAATGTGAAACTCTTTATTTGAACGTCTGGAAAAAATAAATCAGTATCTCAGAGTTTAATTCATGTGCAGATACAGAGAAAATATTGTTTAAAGGAATAGTTCAACCTTTTTATGAATTAGGCTTATTTGCTTTCTCGACCGTAGTTCGATGAGAAAGTCGACTATCACAACCAACACAACCTACCGTCAATCAACACCAGGCGTTTACACACTCAGTTTTTTGGGCGGATGATCAAACAAGACACTTGTTCATTCGTGAGTTTAAGAGGACAGAGCCAGGCTAACTGTTTAGTCTGTATGCTAAGCTAAGCTAACAATCTGCTTGCTGTATGGCTATATTTAATGAAAAGACACTAGAATGGTATCAATCTTCTCATCTAAACCCCCAAGACAGCAAATCATTATACATCCCAAAATTGTTTGCATTGCATTTAAAGGGTAACTGCACCAATTTTACGTTTTAGAATGTGTTTAAAGGTCTTGGAGAGTACTACTGCATATGTGAAATAGGATCATGTTCTGTCTTTGTTTTAGATGGTAATATTTATAACACTCTCATATCTGTCTGTTAACTTTAAAGCTGATGGTTAGCTTAGCAAAGCATGAAGACTGAGAACAGGGAGAAACAGGACTCACTCACTCTGTCTTGTTTGTTTTCACACATGCAGTAGTTCTCCCCAAGACCTGTGAACACATGTTCAAATTGGTGGAGTTACCCTTTAAACAATGAATCTTCTAGTTCATGTATCTGTAATGTAACTTTAATCCAAGCACAGTACGTCTTAGGCAACGGCATATGTGTTTATTCTTAATAATCAGAAGATGCCAGACGCATGCAAGTACTGACATACACAAACACACAAACACACACACAAACATTTGGCTTAGCTTGTTTTTTTTAAATCGAAAATAGTTGTGCAACTACAAATAAACTCTCCGCCACACATATCAGAGTTCAAAGATATTGAGAAGGAAATAATTATACATCAATCATACACACAAACAATTATGAAATAACCGAGCTTCAACATTTGACACAAGCCCTGAGCCACATCTACGTCAGGGGGTTTTGGCCGTGCACTCCGGCACCCCTCTCACGATCCCTCCACTCGCCTCGCATGAACTGACCGCTCTATCTCTAATTCCCTCAGCCCGGTTTAAGTTACGCTACCCTCCAAAAGCAGGAATCCTGAAAACAACCTGTAGGTCAGCGTATGAGGTCAGCGTCTCCTCCTCTTACTCCCCAAGGCTGCACTACTAGTCTGTGCAGAGCACTCTGAGAGGAGGGAAGGGAGAGACTGTTTATCCAACATGGACTGGACATTGTTAAATATGTGCACAGTAGATCATGTCGGGCTGAATTTCTGAATGAACATTCTCTGGTAAAAGAAGCAATCATTTGATATACCGATAAACTTTCTGGTCCGCCAATCCGCTTTTATTATTATTATTCTATAATTGTGCTCTGATAGATGATCATGTCTGCAGCCTTCCAGTAAATATCACATCTATTAGACGTCTCTTACATCCAGGCTGTTATATAATGAATCAACTCTCACGGCTTAATTTGTATCTTGGACTTCTGTTGAGTCCCACCCTTAAGTTTTTCTGTCAGATTTGCTCTCAACTACTCTGCGATTTCTTGGGTCCGTCCGGGTACTCTTTTTTTTGCAAAAACACCAAGCAGCAGTATGGGATACCAGAGCACGGGCGTTATCCACATGCGCTGGCACAAAGTCATCGGAGCAAATTCAAAACTGATGCTTGCCTCCCGAGCCTTCCCTCCTTCACTCCCCATAAAAAAAACAACCCTTTTTTTTTACAGTGAGTTGCTGCGTGAAGAGTGCAGCGACTGTAAATATTTGTAAATGAACTGAAGGGTTTGACTTATTCTCCCAGCAAAAAGAGTCAACGTGACCTCTGACCTTCCCCTGAACCCATAAACGCCTCCCTCCTGAGAGCGATTCAACAGGTCGGTTAGAACAATAAACCGAGCGCCTCTTTCAAACAGAGGCTCTTCAGCTCCCTCTCCTCTCTAGGTACGCTGCTCCGATGGGAGAGAGACCAGGGTAGGAAATCAGGTCAGCAGTGTGTTGAGCATAGCAGACATACTTGGGAGCAGACTGAGGCCAGGCAGAGACTGTAAACTACTGTGCTGAGTTACGAGCTATCTGTGCGCCTTTTGTGAGCGCGACTTCGCCGGCCCGGCGCGAGTGTGTGCGCGCGCGCGCGCAGGAGCATCAAGTGCAAGGCGCAAACGTCCCAAATCAAAAGGTGCAAACTGCACACCGGCGGATTAAAAGTGGAGACGGTCTGACGGGTAGAGAGAGCAGCCAGATCAAATAAGGAGCAACCCCCCCCCCCCAAAAAGAAACCCTCCTCTCTGTATAAACTGAGAGCTTGAGCAGTTACTGGACCCAGAAGAGCGAGAGGGGGGGAAAGGAATGGAGAGACGGAGAGGGAGTTGGCGAGTGGGAATAAGAGTCGAGCCCGTCAGGCGAGGCGGCGCGGGTGGGCTGAGGTTTTGGGGTCGAAGTAGAAAAGACTTTCTGACAACTTCATTCCGCTGTTTTACATCTAAAAGAACGATTTTTTTGTGTGTGTGTGTTTGATTGTTGCTCGCCGCAGCAAACAAGCCAACGAGTTCCCAACACAGCTGCGCAGAGCTGTGATTTTTGTATGCGCTCTAGTGCCGCACTGCTGTCATATATTTGCACGAAAAACATTGACCCCCCGGCACACCTGTTGAACAGAGCAAACAGGCCAAATGATCTGGTGATATTCCCTCAGGTGGTCATTTTACAAGCCCCGATTCCAAACACCACCGGCTGAAACACACGGCGACATGCACAGATGAGCTGGAATCTGAATATTGGAGGGAGTATAGTATGAGTGAAAGCATGTCAAAGAGTCCCAGTCAGTGTGTGTCAGTGTGTGTGTATGTGTGTTTAGAAGAGGTCAGCAGAGGGTCTTGCTGGGTCCCTGTCACTATTTGGCTCCGAGCCCCACAGACCTCCTGTTATTGTTTTCAGTGGCTTCACTTTCTAAGGCTGCCCTGGCACTGATCACATTTCTCTCTCTCTCTCTCTCTCTCTCTCTCTGCTCACACACTCTCTTTCTTTCTTGCCCCTACTCTAAACACACACACACATAAAATGCATGAGCACTGACCACATACACACAGACACACACGGGTTATTTATAACAGGGTGGAAGGGAAAGGCAGCTCGGCCACACAGGGCCTATTTTGGGAGGGTGAGCCTTCAATCAGTCAGGCTGACAGTTTCTCAGTGATACCAGGAGAACAATACAGAGCAGCATGTTTATCTTCCTCCTGGCCTGGGTCACCGTCACCCTGCCTCCTTCCAGGAAAACTGGACCTCCAGGACAACAGTGATCTCAAAATCTGTCACATCACGACCGCCGCCGGGTTCCAGAAAAGCTTTTCCATTTAGGAATGCTTTCTCGAGCCAGCCCTGAACATTTTAACTCTCACATAGTTCCCTGTTACACAGATAGTCAAGACTAACAAAGAAACAAAAAAATCACGAAAACAACATCTTTAGCTGTTATTCATAAAGAGCCTAACACTCCAAAAGCCAATGGATCTGCTTTATCTGCTAGGATTAGTCCATTAATTAACTCGTTAGTTGGCAGAAAATTAAACAGTAACAATAATTGTAGTTATTTATTTTTTTTTTAAAAAAGAAAAACTTGCTGGTAAACTCAATAAATAAAATGAAAGAATAAACAAAAAGATACTAATAAAAAGGATAATCTACAAATATTACATCATGAAAATAATCGGTTGAAGCCCCAATCGACTGCAGCCAAACAACCACCAACTCCAAACAAGTTTTGATTCAAATATTGCTAAATCCTGATTGGTGCACACAGGCATGTGACATCACATGTTCACAACCACTTCAGACATTTACATTTACCTTTAGGACATTTAGCAGACGCTTTTGTCGAGAGGAACTTATAATAAGTGCATTTGTCAAAGCAGCGAGAAGAGCACAGAAAAAGAAGAAAAAAAAATACACAGTAATATCCAGCGTGAAACAAACCCAGACTGCTCTAACGCCAGCAGAGCACAGAGCACTCATCCAGAGCCCCTTCACTCATAATAAAGCCTGATTGAGAAAGTATGCTTTCAGGGCCTTT
>CAEMYA010000130.1:6547352-6559321 GCA_903131615.1 Diplodus sargus
TGCCCAGCGGCCTGACACAGAGCAGCAGATCTCCGCTGGAAAGTACCACTCACATAACTGACTGGTTAAGTGGATATCTTTACACCGTGTCCTTCTGTTCAAGGGAGACTGTTTTTCTGTAGCTGTGATTAACAGGGTCCATTTGAACAGCTGGGCCTGTCTACGCAGTGGCATACCACATTATGATAAAGCGTGTGTGTTTACCTGCTCTGCATTATCCCACTGTTCAGGCTCCCCAAGGCATGGTGTAGGACGTGTAGACAGGAGGCAGTGGAAGGAAAACCCAAACACTTGATACACACTCCTCACAAAGTCCAAACATGCCACAATCTCCTCTTGCAGCTGGAAAGAAAGAATGAAAAAAGTTGAGGACAAGAGCAACAAGAGGACGTAAAAAAATGTCAATAATGACACAAAGAGGAGAGTTTAAATTCCAGCCATGACGGGAAAAGAAAAAATAAACCTGCCTATGTATTCACTGTAAAGCCCAGATACCTCTTGAGATTAAATTAGTATTCCTTGAGCTAGTAGAGCGATGATTATCATGTGACTATGATCTCTGAATTAATAGGATGCCAGAGAAGGTCTGGGAAGGTTCCAGGCAACTATGTAGGGGATTACATAGACTGTGCAGCCACAGAGATGCACATATGGAGGTGTAATGTTTGAACAGGACAAAGACCTTCATTCATTCAGGCTGAGGCCTCCTGGAATGTCTCAGGAGTTATTTGTACAGCCCATCTAATCACAGTAATATGGCTCCACGTGTGTCACATTCGCAGTCTCTACCCCGCTTCATACTATGCAGAGGAATTAGAAAAATCTGCAACGAAAACAACACATGCATGTTTATATGTGTACCTGCTCAGGTGTGCAGAAGATGTGAGCGTCATCCTGGCAGAACCTTCGAACACGAGTGAGACCTCCCAGCGCTCCGGAGAGCTCATTACGATGCAGCGCCCCGAAGTCGGCCCATCGCAGAGGAAGCTCCTTCCATGAGCGAACGCGCTGCTCAAACATGAGACTGAGCACAAGAAGGAAGAATGAGATGCTGCTTAGTTTCCATAAAGATACTTAAGTGGAGTAACATGTGTGTCCAGGTTTCTACAGGTATTAAATGCTTGACTGTAATGTTTTTGGTCATTTTTAACCAACCTTAAGACTGATTTTTGGACAAATCATGGATTTCTCATTTAATAACTGCAGATAATTATAAAAGGATCTACATTATGTCAAGAGGTAAGTACAGTCATGCATAAGGCAAAAAGAAAGTATTAGGTTCCAGTTGTAGGTTCCAGATTTCTAACATCAGACTTTCACGCAGGAGCTTGACAAAAATAAATCAAAAGTTGGATAAATTAAATTAGATAGAATGTTTGTGGCAACTGATACCTCATAAATTCAATTTTAGGACTTTATGATGAATTTAAGGAGACATAATATGCTAATAGGTTAGGGTTAGGGTTAAGGGTTAGGTTAATAATCTGTTTTGAACACTCCATCTCTTTAACCCCCCCTCTTGAATACCTTTGATTGGTCGGAGTGGAGGGTCTGACCCAGCACCACTAACAACAACAGAGCAGCTGTGCTTAATCAAGTCTTACGTGCCAAAGTATCCAATAGGCTTAAATCACATGAATGTGTGACTCTAACATGGTGTAATAAAAGAAAACCCTGTTGGTACCGACTGACTTCCAAAATCTCTTACATGCACACAAACCTATGTAACAATGAGCCAATGAAGGAAGGAAAAAACAAAAAAGCATAATAGGTCTCCTTTAAGTGACTACGGTCGATTCTTGGCCCCTTGCGACAAAAGCTGTATGACACCAGCACCTGCTGTTGTAAAGATCTTTGCGAGATCGTGCCGGTGGCGCGTGCATTTGTTTTGGAAGCGAGTGACGGAGAAACCACAAGATGGATTGCGATGAGGTAACGTATTCATATGTGATTTTAGGTGTAATCTGACGAGCACAGGCATTTATTACTGTATTAAAAATAACAGTCTTTTCACGGATGGTCTTGTTTGCTAATACAGGTCATTTACACGCATCAGAGGAAGCACAAAACTTTTTAATAACACTTAAAAGTTCCTCGTAGTCACTTTGAGGCCTAAGATTCACTGCGAGTGTTTACCAGTGTGCAGGACAGTTCATGGGTTTCAGAGCGTAGGTCTGCGAGCCCTCGGATGTCACAGTGAACATGTTCTCGCTGTAGTGCTCCCAGTGGCCCGAGCGTTCCCATAATGCAGTGCTGTACAGGGTTGGGGTCACGACCTCTGTGAAACCTCGCCTTCGGTATTCACTCTTCAAGACAACAGGAAGGAAGGAAGGAAGAACGTGTGTGACAATGAGTGCAGGACGGGGTCAGACTTTCACAACAGTGCAATAATTGAAGGCTAACAAGAGCAATATCCTGACAGTGATATGAGCATGCACATCCCCAGGATGCAATCAACACAGCTCATATGTCGTGTTTATGTATTGTATGTACACTTTTATGTACTGTCCGTGTGAGAGTGTGTGTGTCTGATATGTTACCATCGCCAATATTACATTTCTGACCTAATGAAGGAAAAATTCACAGCCTTTTCTAATTACCTGACTATGGTTATAGCTGCAGCCTGCATAATTAGATTAAGTCCAGTTAATTGAGTTTTATAAGCAGTGCTGAAGAGGCTTATAAAGTTTCAGCTCATTTTAATCGATCGCTGCATTTTCTAACACTGGAGAGATTCAATGTGACAGAGCGTGCAGAGTGTGGAGGGTTTCTCTTTCATTCAGGTACTCTTTGAAAACGAAGGCAAAGATTCACAATCTGGGAGTCACTCCATTGTAACTGCATTCCCCCTATTACACCAAAGCCAAGCAACAGCAGACGTGTTAAACTAAACGTAAGTAAGGAGACACATAGGGGACATGTTTAATTCATCCACAATGGCAATTTATCCAGGATCCTTGGCTTGGTCTTTCCTATGTTTATTCTATGCTCAGTAGGCTATATGAGAAGGAAAACCATCCCCTGGTTAGCAAAATTTACCAATAAAATCCCCCGGAAAGAAGCAGGATGTGACAATGCTTGGAAAATACTATGTGTCGTATTAATTAAACTTGATTTACACAAGTTTAACGTCTTCTCGATGTAGTCTAATGATGTTCATGATCTGCTGCGTTCTACTTTTTCTTGTGTTTCCAGCACGTTCGTGATTATGAATGAGACAGGGGGAAGAGAGGGGAAAATACGAAAAGCAGACTTGTCCACTGGCATGTGAAAGGCATAAATAGCTGATTACTAGCAGGTTTACACTTGTTTAAAAAAAAAAACACTGCTTATTTTGGTGTAAAAGCCTGACCGTGGTCCGGGTCCACAGCCTGACAGTAGTGTTTCCATTTCAAGCCCCCTGTGATACTATTTCATTTATTAATTTCAGTATTCGTAAGCCCTCTCTAACAATGGTAAGTACATACAAACTTATGTGCCGGGTGGTGTTTCAGTTTATATAAATACATTTTGCACCAACTGTGTTTTTAGCTGTTCATCAGGCTGGGATCTGTAGCATGTAAATGGGAATATAAATGGAATGGTTCTGTAAAACCAGAAATCCACTGATATGTAGAATACACAAGAGTAGAATTACACCAAAAAGAAGAGGCACTTTCAAGCAATGAAATGTTTATCTGCTGGTCTAGTATGTGCACCATAGTCTTCCAGTGTTCTCTATTATCTCTACTATTGCGGGCTGTAGTCAGTGACTGTGAGTGCATGTTCACCTTAATGAAGTCAGTGAGCGTGTTGTAGATGTGGGCTCCTTTAGGCAGGAAAAAGCAACTGCCTGGACTGACGTCATTGAAGAAGAACAGATCCTGGTCCTGTGCAAACACATGTTCACAGGGCACTTATGATCAGAAAACACTTCTTTACCCATTTCCTAATTTAGATTTTGTCTTACCGTCCCGATGCGTCTGTGGTCCCTCCTCCTCGCCTCCTCCTGTTCCCTCTCCCACTCCTGCTTGTCCTTCTCACCTGGAAATGCAACACCTAGAAGACGAACCAATCCCGAGGACTCCGTCTGATTGGCCAGGGTCACGGTCGACCGCTGGGATGACATGGATCGAGGAGAGGATGGGGGAGAAGAGGGAGAGAGAGAATAATGAGTGAACAAAGAGGTGGCAACAGAGAAAGGGAGTGTGAGGGCCAGCCAGAAGAGGAAGGCTGACAGCCCATCTGATGGATGGCAGTGTGTTTGTAAGGGCCGAGAACAGGAAACTGGCCTCTGACAAACACAACATCCTGCTGCTGATATTTCCAGCCTGGCTGCCATGGAATCCCAGTCTGCCCAGTGACAGACTAGTTATGGAAATTCCTCCCTCTCCCTGGATCAATAAAGACGAAGGGAAATTCCATTAACACAGCATGTGTCCCAGAGGGCGGAAGGTGCTGAATGGGTTCAAATCTGCAGTTAGATTAGATTATTTTAATGTGTGAAACTGAAATCTTTAGCCCCATTGGTTGAATCTCTTTTTTTAAAAATTTATTATTAAAGCAGTGGAAAGAGGCAGAGCTATGATTCACCATGTTCACAAAAAAATTTGCATCTATATGCAGGTTTTTTTTAAATGTGTGTTAACCTGTTAAAAATAGGCGACTGATTCCTTTCCCATCGCTAGTGGACGAGATTGCCTCCGTTTTATTTATTTTTGCTTTTTGTGTTTCATCTGATGTCATGAACGCACAGGGAAAATCAGCGGTAGATCGTATACCTCATCATAATACATCCAGAAAATGTTAAAACTTGCTTAATACAATTCAGAGTCATCACTTCTTCTGGAACAGATCACTTATTTCTCATCTCTGTCAAGAGTTGTAAACATGCAGAAACAATAAGGCTGACAAGGCTTCGGTCTACAATTTTTTGAGCACGACTGGAAAAATATTTAGCCAGTACCCTTAATTTCGGATTGCATCAGAAAAGGGGAGAAAATTGTCCACTAGCATTGGGCAATTTACCTTACCCTCTGACATCCGCGGTCTTAAAATGTGAAAAGATAATTTCACTCAGACAATACAGCCAATAGTTTAAGGGTGAACTTTTCAATAAATTAAAATGAGTCTCGTCATGGTCTTTTTGAGTTATGAGCCATTTTTCCAAGACAGCTTAAATATAAAATTGCAGGTTCAGGCAACAGTTTGGTTTAGTCACTGTTGTTCACACACTGAGAGATTCACTCAGTATTTAATCTTACAGGCTACAGCGTTTTTGTCTCTCACCAGACACGCGCCTCATCCCTGCGTGTTGTCTTTTCGTCACAGCTGATCAGAGCTGGGGGCGATAAAACACCCATGACTACTGCAGATTTGACTAACCAGATTTTGATGCTGGACTGAATTTTTAAAAAAATCAAGGGGACACAAGGAGAGAAAGGAAAGAGAACAATAAACCCACAAAGTGGACAGGGCGATGACATAAAACACACACCTGGAGCATCTTGAAGACCCTGAGGAGTCCAGTGTGTGGGAGGAGGGGGCCGTTGCAGACCGCTAAGCTGTCCCCACACCTGAGACACAGAGAGAGCATGGAACAGGTTCAATGTTTTTTTTAACAAGAGGTTAGAAGTCCACATCAGCTGTGAGTGTGAATGTATTAATACATGCCTGTATACTGTGACGGTGGGGCCATTCATCTGTTCCTCAATGAGCTGCAGCCTCAGCTTACTGTACTGTAAGAAGCACAAAACACACAGGAAATGCAAATACATCACAGCTCAATATAGACAACAGGACAATGAGAAGGGGCCTGACCTCATTAAGTAAACAAAGGGACAGTAGAAAACATTACCCACACAACGTACATGCCATCAAAGGCAACATATATTAAACACTCAGTTACACAACCTGCTGCAGGTACAGCACAATTCAACATGGCAGAGTGATGATCTGCAGAAACATGAGGCACCAGAACATATTGTATTATGCTGGGAAAACAAAACCTGAGTTATAACCAGGTTCTCTGTTCTAATCATAATCATGATGATAAATCATCCGTGGCAATTAACTTGGCTAGTAGCCATGACCACAGTGTGGGTGAGCGACATTACATGGGCGTTGAGGAGGTGAAGATGCAAAGGAGAGGTGGTAATGGGATAGAATACAATCATTCACAACTGTTTAGGCTCAGATAGTACCAGATCCTGTGTACATCAGTGACTGTCTTATCCCGTATGATTACTATTATTATTAGTAGTAGTAAGTTTATCTAATATCGCACCTTCTACAGAGCAAAGTCACAAAGAGCTTAACAAATAAACATCAATTAAGATATCGAACCACAAAAACAACAAAAGGAGTAAACAACAAACATAAGCAACAACACATCCGACACACAAGAAAACGTAATTATTATTTATATCCCAAATGGGATGAATCAGGAGTTGAGTTTCTTTGAGTTACCACATTACATACAGTAGATTTTGAAAATATGGTTGTGGCTCCCCCTATTGGTATTGGTGATTCCCTCATCTGTCAATACAGATTGCGAAAATACCAGAACATAGCCTTATGACAGGGCTACTTGCCTGAAACGTCTGTGTAGTTATATCAAATAGTCAAATGTGAGAGCTGTTCTAGTCAGAGCCCGGTGTCCAACATTTTTCCCAATGCGATACAATATTATTCTTTAATTTCTTTATCTAACTTTGTTTTGATTCGGTAGAAGAAATTCATCATCTGTACAAAAAGATTCAGGTGTTAAGTAACTAATAAACACCAGACATGGAGAATTAGCAAGGTGAAAACATCCGTTTGATCAATTCTGCTGTTAGAATAAGTCTGTTTCAAGGCAGATATTTGATGTGCCACTGCAGGAAAAGCACAGGTGCAATAACATTTATAATGACAGCAGACACGCCAGTTCAAATGAACCTGATACAGGCCTTTGATCGAGCAATCATTAATCTTATTTGCAACACCTGTGCTGTTCCTGCTATTAACAGTCATGGTGTATTGCTGTAACAAGAGACATTGGTTTTGCTGACCTGGAAGAGCTCTTTGACCTCTTCTGTATTCAGCTCCAGTCTGGACAGAGGAAGTCTGAGGGCGGCAGCTTGGTTACATCTCTCCTCCACATCACTCAGAGACAGGGAACTGTGTGGGAAGGGTCCAGATCCAGGTGAGACATTAAAAGCACAAAAATCTGTGGCAGTAAGACACAGTGTATGAAGAAAGAAGCACCAGCTTCAGGATAATTATGGGGAAGGAAAAGAGGTCAGGGCCTCTGTATAGTCTGTTTAACTGATTAACTTTTAATAACCCCTGTGAGGGGAAAAGGTGAACATTATGGAAGCACAAGATAATGTGTAGAATGAGAAAGCAGTGCTGATTAAACACAAAATTCTCTCTTTTATTTTTTAAAAGAAACTAAAAATGCAAAGACGCCACTTGAGCCAAATCAAAACAATGTCAGGATGGAGCCTATTCAAGGAAAGAGGCCCAGCAACTAACATGTGCAACTAGAGTCCTGTGCAGCAGTTACATTAATCTCTCACCTGTTATCCAGCAGATGGTCACAATGAAGGCCGAATTCTGACGCTCCTTCTCTGCACACCTCGGCACCAAATTCCGTCTCCAACACGCCACCCAGGACACACGCTCCCGTCCTCCATGCTGCCTAAAGAAAGGGAGAGTGGTTCAGAATGTGTTTGTTCTAGAGGAATGGGGCATGTCACTGTAGATTGACCTGGATTTACAGTGCAGGAAACATCTAAATAATAGCTAGGGAAGATAATATTTGCATGCTACTACCTATTATGTGACTTATTTCATGCTTTAGTGATATCTTTTGTCTTTTCCTTGACCGCAGGATGTTTTCCCCAAAGTCAGGAATGATAATTGCAAAAAAAAATTACATCACTTTTTAAAAATACTATAAATAACTACCTTAAAGGATATGTCAGAGAGAAAACACATGAAAACATTGTTTATTTCAGACACTTCGAAAGAATACAAAAGCACTGTTAAGATACAGAAAAGGTGTGATTACCTGTCGTCCCTCTACTGTGTCAAACCCCAGGAGTTGCAGTTCACAGTCTGCCTCTAGAGGCCGTCCAAGCTCCCACAACTCTCCGTTCACCGTACTCACCAGAGCTCCTTTCACTCTGCAAGGACAGATGCAATAACCCTGTTATATCACTCAAGTAATACAAAACACAATAAGAGAAGAGAGCACATTTCTGTATGCATTATGTATTTACCGAGCACTCTGTGCAACAAAGAGAGGTGTGGTGACACCAGCTGTTCCCTTTATCGTTCGGCCATCGGCCAGTCGGATACTGACGGGGGATTCTGCAGCTTCAGCTCTCTTGTGATTGGCCTGTTTCTCCCTGAGGGACTCAAAGACTTGCAGCCGCTCTGATATAGCTGGGCACACCTGTAGCAGGACAGGAAATATGTAGGTAATGGTTAAAAGGATGACATACACATACACTGAACAAGTCTTAAGTTACTGTTGTATCTAAATTAAAGAACAAAGTATCAATTAATGGAAAGACATGACACTGGCAGGATAACTTTCTTCTCAATAACCCCATTTACTGCTCCTATTAAACTAAATGAATAATACACAGCCATACCATATTCTGTCAAAAATATTATGTCTAATCATATTTGTTGTTGCAGTAAAGTGAATCACATAACCACATTACAGCGCGAGAGAGAGAGCAGAGAGAAGTGGAGGGAATGGTTTGGTCGATGTCACTCATATAACCAGTGTTTTAAAAGAAGCAAAACAGTCATACTTAAGCAAAAGTAAAGATTTCATGCTAAAATTTCACCTTGGTAAAAATCACCATAAGTCTTCAAGTCTCTTACAGAAAATGTATGTAAGTAACATAGTGCACACATATTAGCATGTATTAGCGGTGATGATATCAGATTTTCACAACATGATCGATGTGGCCAAACAAATTAAAGATATTACCTATATAAATGTGAAAAATAAAAATGCTCGCGATTACATGTATCTTTAACTTTGTTCATGTGGAGGTGAGGACAGTCTTTTACAATACTGTGAAAAAAAAAATGTAGAAAAAGAGCATTACTATGAATTACTCTATTACTGGCGAAACGGCAACCAGATTAACTCAAACGCACGCTGCATAAGGTCGAACACCTTCGCTGGATTATTCATCATATGTTTGTTATCAAGATGAATTCCAAATCAAATTTTTAATATCGTAGTTACCGTGATTATCGCAATATGTTTATAACATATACTCTGTGTTGACTATAACTGGCTGATTATTGGATTTGGTATTCAGCATTTTTCTGATTATTGGAATCAGCGTCTTTTAAATCCGACAGCGGATAAGATCATTTAAAATGTTCTACTTGTTCCTCCGATGCAACTTAAAAAGCAAATACAGCTATCAAATAAATTAAGTGAGTAAGGGTATAATATCTGCTTCTAAAATGTTGTGGGGTGGAAAGAAAAAGTAGCATAAAATAGAAATATTATACTAAATTATAGTTCCATTCCATCACTGCATAAAACACTGCAGTAACACCAGTGTTGTAAAAAATCAGCCTGAGGACAAACTTTTGTTATGGTAAACATAGTGCTAAAAATATTCATAAGCCATTCATATAAATAGTACCTGAGTAAATGTCTTTAAGTAGCAGATAAGTAAATTATAAATATATTGACATGCAAGTACAAACTGCATACTATGAGTTGACTGATTATCAGAATGACCGTCTTTAATGTGATTTATGATCATATCAACCCATTTAAAGATGTGCTACTTTTGCTCCAAGGCTGCATGTAATCTAAACAGTAACTAGTAATTAAAAGTATCAAATAAATGTAGAATAAAAACAATTCCCTCCAAAATATGAGGGAGGGGAAGTATAGCGCAGAAAATTCATTTTAAACTCAAGTACTAATAACTTAAAATACTCAAGTACAGTACTTGAGTAAATGTACTTAGTTACATTCCATCACTGATTAACACTACATAACACACACCCTGCTGTCTATTCAAAAAGTGTCAAACCATGTCCAACATGACAGAACATGGCAGGCACTTTACTAGAAAGGAATATGGTTGAAGTTATCACAGAACAAAACAGTCTGATTCAAACATGTGCCGAACAATAAGAGCAGCTGCAGCTCTCAACACACTCTCAACACATCCTGCACTGGAGGCTAACGCTAGCTGTAGCTAGCTGTGGCTAGCTGCACTGCTTTAGTAACAACCAGGCGCACCTTGCTGTACTTCCTGTGCGCGCGAAGTGCCGCACGAGCAGGCGACCGACAGGTAATCAGCCGACACAGCTGCGTCACCGCCATCATACACCACACAAACACACTGGCCTAAACACACGCGTTCATGTTAAAGAGAGACCCCACATTACTGTCAACCTTCTATGCGATCGGCCATAACACCGGAAGCACAGGGTTGGACAGCAGCGCGGACGTCATGACGCCGCTGCGTAGGGGCGCGCACGCTCAAGAACGTCCACGCCAGACCGCGCGTTGCGCGCGGCCTGACAGGACCTGCACATACCGTGCATGCACACCTGAGGGCTGATCAATAATACTATAATGTCAACACCTGCAGGCATGCACATTCAGAGCAGGAATGATTAAAGACATTTAAAGGTTTAAAGGGCATAGTTCGTACTCTGGGGGGATGTGGCGATAGGTTAAGTCCAACACAAACCCATCCATAACCACAGGAGATCAGCTGAACTACCATCAGTTCAGCGATCCACTGGTGTGCAGCCCACAGGACCTCCACATGTAAAGACACCGACTTTCAGCATTACGGCAGGGAACAAGGCAGAGCAGCAGAGTCCTTATGGAGCTGCGCACTTTGCTTTAAGAGCCATCTGCTGTGGTTACACCCACCTGCATTAAAAACTATTGAGTGCCGAAGATCTTTTAGATCAATAAACAAAATTGAAAAAAAATAATAAAAAAAAATCGAACTATAAACAATCAATATTCCCCCTTTACGAAAACCATCTTCAGTGTAGTGACTGCTCAAATTAAGGACATATTTTTGGGCCTACCCCGCGGACACAAAGACGCAATGTAGACAGTTTTAAAGTTGAACTTAACATCTGAATGCAATGATCCCTCAATTTAACGAGCAATACATTGCAGATGAACTCCTACAATCGAGTTAGAAAGTGAACAACTTGGTCAGTTTTGACCCGGGACGTAACTATATTTGGTTGTTTCACTATTTTCAGAATAATTAGCCCATAGTGGTGCTGTCGTTACAGCAGCACATAACTGGAGACTTGGAATGTGTTCAGTTTAAGGACTTCAGAACTGAAGTACCACTGGACTGCCACGTGGGGGAGTTAGAGCACCATGGGAAAGAATCTGGTCCATCTACATGGCACAGAAATCCATTTTCAATAGTGAAATAAATATACGTTTAGTAATGGAGCTGTTTAAATACTCTGCACAGGCAGCTTTCAATAAAATGGTGACTCACTGGCAAAAGCTGGTCCATTTTACTGTGGTTGGACCCAGTGATTGATAAACCCTGTGTGTGGTTTTTAAAAAAAATACTGGACCACCTTCAATATTTGCCCACTCACTTCACTGTCAGTGGTGAAATCTAGTGGTCCGAACACATGTACGTAGAAACAGCCTACATGTTTAAGCTCTTATTGGCCTTCGTCAGATAATTTTCTAACACGGAGAGCTGGTGGTTCTGCCTAGCGGTGATACAGTAGGTTCAGTATCTATATTGAATATTACGGCCTCTGTGCCATACAAATAATTGTATGTTTTTAATCCAGCCAAACTGCAACATTTCCCACTGAACAATATGTTGGGTCAGCATGCATGCATTTAGTTAATTTGTCTTTATAATCATGTTAAATGTGTAAACTGTGTAAAGAACAAAAAAAAAAAACACACAAAAAAAACCTGATTTGTGTGATGTTATGGCTGGAAG
>CAEMYA010000130.1:6559662-6596225 GCA_903131615.1 Diplodus sargus
AACAAAAAAAACTGATTTGTGTGATGTTATGGCTGGAAGACTGGAACTGGGTCATTAACAGTCCATGTATTAGGGTAATGTTTCAAATGTGGTCGATGTAATGATCAATACCTGTGTTAAGCTGTCACTGTGTCAAAAAATGTGGCTTTTTGGCACCAAGGTGCATAAATGTGTGCAATTGTTTCGCAACAAGCCAAAAATAAAAAGGAGAAGAAAAATAAGGGGGGATGGGGGACACGACAATCCGTCTTCTCAAGGAGGTGTTGACAGAAAAGTTGAAGTCGAGGTCGTAGCGAGAAGAAAAAAAGAAACAGAAAACAGAAAATTACCTCCTTTGTTCAAGAAAGACGAGCACCAGCTGCATACAGTCGATGGTGCAACCACAAACAAAATGAAAGATGTGCTAGATGTGAGCGAAAAATGGAGGAAAGTCATTCCACGAAAGTACTGAAAAGTGTGGTCGCTGATATGATTCTGCAATATGCGTTGTGAAAGAAAAAGAATAAAAAGAATATGAGGGTTGTAATCACCCCTGTAAGTATGCATATATTAGAATGTGTGCATGTTCATCACACCAGAAAGGATTGGACACTCAAAGACCAGAGATATAGCATCATTGATGAGAACAGCAGTAAGAGCAAATAAACGTATCAAATGTACACAGACCATCAGCAAACTCAAGTTGTTAAAGAGAAAGTGAGGAGAAAAAAAAAACGGAGAGGGGTTATTTACAGGGACCATTAAAATAGGTGCTTGGTAGGCTGGAAGATTTTTATAACAATGAATAGAGCTTTCCCTCTGTGCAGTGTGAACAGAACAATGACTTCGGCTTGTACTTAGCGTTTTCTTCTCAGATAAAAAGACACACAGTTTACAGAGGGTGGTAACAGACTTGCATAACATTCAGTAAAACATCAGAACTCTGATGGCGTGCCAACACTGTGGGGACAAATGTTCTCTATACATTGTCAAAATGTATCCATTCAACTTTATGCGGGAGCTTTTTGCAGGTGCTCAGTGCATCTTGATGAACTGAACTTGTAAATGAGCACAGGAGACAACACACACTCCATGATCAGACAAACACAGGAGGATTTGAGCAGCAACACCCAAACATGCACCTCTCACTGTGTAGGTGTGCACGGTGTGGAACAGAGGGAAGCATTACGTCAATAATTCCTGCACAAGGAGGAGGATTAGTGGCATCGTGCTGACACATTTTTACCCTCAGAGATGTTGAGAGGTGCAGGAGTGTTTCTGGACAAAACCGAGTGACACAAGGTAAGCACAGGGAGTTGAGGGCCAAAGTATGAAATTAGCAAAGAAACAAAACAGAAGATGGGGCCAAAACAGCTGGATTATTTAAATCAACCTTTTTCCAAACAATCCTAATTATCTTAAATGCGTTCGCCCCCTGATACATCTGTGAGTGCTGCCTTATCTGTAAATTGCCATTTCTATCAAGTAGAAAAACACAGCGCAAAAATAAAGGTGTTAAATGAAAATGGCAGCAGCTGTGGAAATATATGAAAACAGTTTGTCTGAAAAAACAGGCAGAACAGCGCAAATAAATTACAACAGCGCAATTCAATTGGTGAATAGTGATCAAATAAAATACCTCCCCCCCCAGTTGAATTGAAACTCTGGATTTTATTCAAGTCAGTACATGATGAAGCCTAGCAAGAGAGTGGTTCAAGCTAAATATCCCCGCCGCCCCCCCCCCATCCACTACTGAGTATCTTCATGACTCAGTCTAACTTGAAGTGCGCACAAGCAGACATTTATGTTGGAAATAAAAAAACGAAAAACACAGAATTATCTTCACCCTCCTCTTCTGCGTGGTGGTTTCAAAAAGGAGGACAGAAAGGTGCGACAGACACTGCAGAGAAAATTCTTCTGGAGCTAAAGCTTATCCAAGGCCTCAATCACAGTAAAGACGGGGAGCGTGAGTGACGATCATTGTCCTCGTTAACAGAAATAAGAGCTTGAAGAGAAAAAGAGCTGTATGATCTCAGTTTTTTTTTTATATTTACAAGCTTAGAGATATACAGTGGGAGAGATGGAAGTGTGAAAGAGAGTCGAGCAAGAGAAGAATATTATTTACAGCAGGTACTCCGGAAATAGGAACAAGTGTTAACCTCGGCAACACAGATCTCATCACTTTGAATGAGAATTACCATTTCAGGACACACAGCACACACTCATACACTCATGGAAGAAGAGATTACTTTGGAAAATACTTCAATAATCACTTTAGACAAACATTTGAAAGGAATAGTCTGGTATTTGGGAAACTCTGTTATTGGCTTACTTTGTAAAGTCAAATGACATATCTGTCAGTTACACATAAGTCTGTGGACATGACAAGAGTCTGTTAGCTAAGCACAGCATAAAGACTGGAAACATGGGCAGACAGCTAGCCTTAAGGTGAGAAACTCTGTCTTTTGTGGCTAAGAGCAGGGACTTTCTTGAGTCTTATAGCTGTGGTGAAGTTGCAAGGCAACCAGAAGAGGCTCAATGAGGTCACCGTGCCTAGCATCCAATCAAACTGTCAGTACATTTTTTTTTTAACACTTTAGCTTTTTAAGAATTAAATTCAGACAGATAAGGGCTAGCTGCTGTTTCCAGTTTTATACTAAGCTAAGCTCTATATTTAAAATGGACACGCTCGTGATACTGATCTCATCTTATTTGTGGAAAGAAAGCAAATAAGCTCATTTCCCAGAATGTCAAACTATTGCCTTCAGTTTTTCTTTCATCCCATGAGACCCTTACCAGTCTCTCTCACTCTCCTGCTCTCTCAGGTAGGCAAAATAAAGTTTTATTTCTGTGTTTTCTTCCTAAGGTTATGTCACACTTGCAGCAGACCTAATTAAATGTTTATCTACTGTGTGAGATAGATGAAAAAAAAAAGCGGTAGATTGAGGCTTGTTACACAACACTCTGCACTATGTAACAGATAACCTCGAAGCTGTACTGTACAGTGTAACATGACTGGCTGGCTACCTAGCTGAAGCATGGACATCTGATCAGCTATTTACACACAACCTAAGGTAGTTTTAATTCAAGCTAATTAACAGAGTAAAGATATCTGGGCTCATACCAGCAGGGCTAACACACACTCTGCACTTCAGCGCAGAACGCTTGTACTTCTCATTCAGCATGTCATAGATGACCACTTCAGTAGCGCGGTGGTAGGAAGGGTCTCTTCTGCCCATGGAAAGGACCACCTGTGAATGGAGGACCAGGTCGCTTGCCCCCACGGAACCCCCCCATTGGGTGATCTCGGTTATGATGCTGAGAGGGGTTTCGGCCTCGCAGCAGAGGTCTCTGTGGGATGGGGACTGAAAGGATTGGGGGTCGAGGGCTGGGCAAGTTGAGGAGCGGAACGGGGTTAGAGGTTTGGTTGCGGGGCTGAGCTGGAGGACTAGCGGGGGGCTTGTGAAGAGGAGGGGCAGAGGACTGAGAAGGGAGGCGAGGGGGGACAGTGTCGACTGCAGGGGAATTAGGAGTAGAGGGGGAGGGTGTGGAGGATGTGGGAGAGGGGGGTGGAAGAGGCAGATTCAGAGGCTCCTTCACTCTGCCCAGTAAGGGCAGAGGAACACCAGGATTACCTTGGCGGAGGAGAGGGGTTGGGTGGCGGGAAACAAAAGGCTCTTTAATTGTGCCGGGGCGGGGCAGCTTAGGTGGTTCGCCTAGCAACGATGTCATGAGGGGTGGAGGACCTACTTTGTTTCCTCTGGGCCCCAGCCCGCCTCGATCTGCACCTTCAGGTCTGATTTGGGTAGGAAGAGAGAGGGGGCGGTCAACAGGGACCAACACTCCACCCACCATGACTGCTGAGGGCACATTGGCATGGAGAGGTGTAGGGGAAGGGTGCTGCGGTATAGGAGGCGGAGGCGGTCTCGGGATTGGTGGAGGGGCGCCGAAGAATGGGGATGTAGGGGGAGGATGCTGGTGGAGGAGTGATGGAGGAGGAGTCTGCATGTTGTCCGTATGGTAGGGCATTTGGAACTGAGCTTGCGGAGGAGGATGTGAGTGAGGATGAGAGGGAGGAGGTTGGAGATGTGGGAGGAGGAGATGAGGAAGAGGAGGCGGCATGGAAGTGTTAGGGTTAGTCATGTCCTTGGTGCCTCCTTGGCCAATGTTCAGAGGGGGTGGAGGGGGGACATCGTGGGGTGAGGGAGGCTGAGCTTCCATGTATTCTTCCTCTTCGTACCACATTGCTCCACCTGGCCGTCCGCCAGCACCTCCGCCTCGCCGAGAGCCGCGGCCAATCATGCGGATGCTCTCTACCGTCTTGATACGCTCTCCAGCGAGTGGGCGGTTAGAGTAGCCGAGAGTTTGGATGGGTGCCCCTTCAGTGCAGGGTGATACTAGTGTCTCAATACGATGGTACTGGCCCTCCTTTCTACCCGTAGACTGAGACTCATCACTTTTCCCCTTGTCATCTCTTTTTCCACTCAGACCTCCGTCATCTGAACTGCTGCTTGCCTTACGAGAGCCTGCAGAGAGTCTTCTTTCTCCCATCCCTCTGCTGTTTCCCATCATCTTTAGCTGCTGTCCATCTTTCTTACCCTTCATGTCATTGCTGGGTGAGGAAGAGACGTGCTTCCTCACATTTATCATCTCATCGTCCTTTAATTTTGTGCCACTCTTTTTCCCAGCTCCATACCGGGAGGAGGAGGAGGAGGAGCCCAGATAGTCTCCATTGTTGCTACTACCCGACGGGGTGATCACAGCATCCCAGGGTTCGCTGCGGTAGGCTGTGGGTGACAGGTTATGACCTCCAGATGACCCAAGGGAATCTGGCACACTCCCAGGTGTGTCCATGATCTCATCTTGGGTGGGGGTACCAGCAGCCTCGTCTCTCACTGGGGTTCCCTCGACTCCATCGGGACTGGCATCACCTAGAGCAAGACTAAAACCTGGATTACCCTGCAAGAAACTGTTGATTTTCGATTCTAAGCTGGGCGGAGAGACAGAGGGAGCGGAGGGACGAGGAGGGGGTGGAGGAGGAGGGGACAGCTGTCTCTCTTTCTCCCAGTCTCTGGTTCTCCCAGGTGTCTCTCTCTTGAGGCTGTTCCCCAGAGTGGGTTTAGTTTTAGGGGTGGTTGGGCTGAGCAGGTTTTTAACTGATGATGATTCTGGAGAGGTTCGGGTGGGAGGTGCAGAGCTGGTGTTTGTCACACTTTGCAGGAGGGAGGACAAACCTGCACCAAGACAGAAAATCAACAGTAGAATTTAGTGGCATATTCCATAAAAAATATACATTTAAGCAAAGTTTTCTATATCTGAGTCTCACCTGGTGTGTTTGTCTTAGACAGAGCATTGAGGATGCCTTCAGGTGTGATGTCGACACGTGACAGGATGCTGGCAAGGGCTGGGCTTGAAGGGGTCACTTTGGAGGCTGCCGACTGACCAGAAGGAGTGGTGGGTGTTCCCGGAGACGGCCGAGCAGGGCTAGCTGCTGAGAGACATTTACAAGACAGATGGAAAGGGTTTACAAAGGGAGACTTAGAAAATCACAGAAATTACCTTTGCATTAAAATTATCCAAATTTCTATAAACCCCAACTCAGAACTTAAGTTAAGAGAACCTGATGAAGGTCTAAAATAACCCAGAACTATACACAAAGATTAATTACCTTATTGTCTAATAAGCAATTTAAAGTGTAAAGGGAGGAAAAAAATGGTTTATGGTCCTGACAGGGAGCACATCTGTACTTCCTTGAGGCTCAAACATTCTTGTGCTTGGAGCTTTTAGCGTCAGGTTCTGATCACCATTACAGTCATCTTTCCTTAACCTCTAACACACCTGTATTCTTCATGGCAGATGTGAGTGAGCTCAGAATGGAGCTGATCTTTCCCAGGTCCACCTTCTCCAGATTGACTCCCAGTGGGGTTGCTGGAGTGCTCTGAGCTGTAGCAGAGGTAGGAGTCACCGAGGTCGCTGTGGCAGCAGCAGAACTGGTCTTTGAAGCTTTCGTAGGTGTGGTAGGAGGCTTTGATGCTGCATCCGACTTTGCAGTCTTGGAAAAAAGACCTGGCACCTTTTCCTTCTTGTCACCTGCTAGTAAAAATAATTAAAAGAGTTGATACATTATCCAATCTACAAACTGGGTAGCGTAACATAGATCTATAGGGAAAATTCAATTATCACCCAGTCACAACAACAACAACACTGTCGCCACTAACCCCCTGCTGTGACAGCCTCAGCCTCTTCATCAGACATATCCATGTCCTCCATGTCTCTGTTGTCGCTGGGTATTTCTCCTTCATCCATCGCCTTTCCATCCAGCTCTGGATCCACTTGGGCTCTGCTGCCCCCCAACCCTAGGAAGGGTGAGTCAGAGCCTGTGGGAGAGGGGGCGTCCTCAGAGGGTGAGGGGATGGGGGAGTCTTCAGGTCCAGGTAGAGTCGACTTGAGGGAATCCAACTTCCTTTTAAGACTGGCCACGCGGTTGGCAAAGGCGTTATATGCCTAAGAGAAAAGAAAAGTGTAAACTGAATCAAATGGGGGTTATGAGGAAGATAAAATGTTCTAAAATTATTTTCTATTAAATTGAAAAGGGTTAGTTTTATGTGTTTTCAATGATTGTCTGTGGAACCATTCTCACTTTCTTTTCACAAAAACAAATACAATATTTGAGTCTTTCAAATTCTCAGATGCTCTGTCATCAAGCATGAAAGTGATGATGTCGCGACTGAACACTCACATTGGCCACAATCTTAACCTCCTTGTACTGCATCTCGTAGAAAATGTCTGCATTTCCCAAAGCTTCCAGCAGAGGAGGCCCTGTTTTCAACTCTTTATCCAGGAAGCCAACAAAATCCTGCAGCTTCAGACTGCCGTCCTCGAAGTCCTTGGCAAACTTGTTCCCTTCTGCCTTGTCTGAAAGAGGAGACAGTTGACAAACAAGCAAAAAGTTTAGTGCCTGAAAATTCAATGTCTCTTTCACAAAACGCACTGTTGCTGTTCTATTAAAAAACATTTGCTGGATTGTGATAGCCGAGAACAAGTAAATAAAATAGGTACCATTAAGTTGGATTTTACAGTTTAAAAACATTCACAATATTCTGTCTTTTGATGAACATGATCCAACTACTTAAATCCACCAAGGTGATTATGTTTTCACCATGTCTGTTTATTGGTTGGTGTGTTTGTCAGCAGATTTATACAAAAAATACTGGACAAATTTTCATGAAACTTGGAAAAGACCGCATTTACTTTTAGTGTGGATTTGGATAAAGGGACTCTCTCTCTCGGCTTCGGTGGGCCATTCTAGTTGTTAATATAACCCATTGTGGAATGTTTGTATGCAAGTACATACCAGTACTTAAGTACTTTACTTAAAGCGCAACTCTCACCAAAATGCAACCTAGGCTTTTTTCTCCACTGGCATGATGGCTGGCGGAACAAGCATCTGCTAACAGGAGGTGTTCAAAAACTTTTTTTAACAAACTCTGTGTACACAAACAATGTTCTCAATGCTCGTGTTCATGAGTAGAGGCCCTGGTGAAACTACGAGCAAAGTTCATTTTGTGTCGAGCCTTCTTAGTGTTTTAAAAATAGCGATTTTGATGCTATCGTAAAAGTGCTTATAGCACTCCCATTGAAAATGAGTTTGACCCGAAAATGAAAGTACAGTAAATCTTAAAAGTGCCTCTTTCATCGTAATTATGCTTTTATACGAAGGTTTGACTCGGGTAGATTTACAAAAAAAAAGCCTAGGTTACTTTTTGGCGAGAGTTTCACTTTAAGAGCAATTCTGTATGTATGCATTTTATTTTCAGTGTATGTCAACTTCCAAGTATCTAAAATAGGCATCACATTGACGAACCATAACACTGAAATGTATTTGTTAGTTATAAAAACATAATGATGTAAAATTGTATGGCACTTTAAAGTGAGCCATTCTGCATAACAAGTACTTTCAATACTTTAAGTACATTTTGCTGGTAACGTTCTGTACTCTGTAACATTATAAATTCAGGGCTTTTACTTGTTGTATTTTTGAGCTACAATTTTTCTACACCCTGCCCCCATCCCCACTGCGTAGAAAAGTCAGAGAGGAAACAGTGACACAAGATCCCACTTAACCAGACAACCCTCATTTCTACTGAAGAAATATCAACAGAATCAGTCCCGCTTCACCTCCACTAATGCTGTGTAAACTCTTGTGTTTTGACATGAAGAGCACACAGATATCCATGTAAATATCAAGTAGTTTGTGGTCGAGGACGTAAAAGTATATGGGACAATAAGTGTGTGATGAAGCAGAAATAAGCTCAGTGACATCTGACCTTTAAGTCTCTTCAGAGCCTCCGTGCTACAGACGTCCACCCTGAGGGCTGCCACCTGCTTCTCCCGGAACTCCTCTTCTGCAACTGCTCGCTTATGTCTCGACAACTGTTCAACGAGGGAGTTGGGCTAGAAAAGAAACAGAGATGACGAGAGTTACAGAACTTTTAGACACATTCGAACACAACATGTAAGACAACATCATACACAAAACTTACTGTGAACTCTGCTACAATCTTAGACTTGAGGGCAGCTTTGGTGTTGGTTGGCGCTGGAGAATTAAAGTAAAACATGAACTTAATAAAATGCAAACAGAATTGTAACTGTAAATAATGTGAAATAACCAATTATACTTTTAGATTTGATTAACACGGATCAATATGGATGCTGAGTGTAATATCAAACTGACCATTTGTCGATGGAGCCTCCTTGTCTTTCTCCTTTTCCCTTTCCTTTTCTCTCTCCTTTTCTTTTTCTTTTTCCTTTTCCTTCTCCTTCTCTTTCTCCTTCTGCTTCTCTCGCTCCTTTTCCTTCTTGTTCAAGTTGCCTTTGAACTGGGCAATGACCTCCTCAGGATACACACTCCTCTCCTCCCAAATCGTAAAAATCCTTTCCACTGACTTGCGGACCTTCCCATCTCTGACAACACAACAGAGCACATCTCAGTACTAGCAGAAAGGCAGGACAGGCACAGCATGTCTAATCAGCAAATTTATCAGTGATGGGCAATATAGCCATAAAATAATACAGAGGTATTTTAGGCTATAGTGTGATACACATAATAAATCTAATGTTTTTAAATCTCCTTAAAAGTAGTTAATAAATGCTAGGACTGGGTGACAAAATCAGGATATTTTTACATCGATACCAATATTGCCACAATATTGTAGGGATGACGATCAGTACTTTCAAAACATATTAACAAGATCAGATTTTTGACAAATAATCATTAATGTGGCTATTATGACTAAGTAGGTAAAGGCAAGAATCCGAACAGCTTGGTAAGTTCAAAATCAAAAATTACGTAACTTCATTGTAATGCTGCCCTTTAAAACCAGGAAAAGGGACAAATACTTGCATCACGATACAATATTGATATATTGCCCAGTGATACATGTTTCTTACCATTATCTCTACCAGTAACTGCCACATAGATTTAAAATTATCATAAACATATCAAACGCATCATAATTTATGTTGGTCCAATATCAGAGATGGATAAAAAAAATCTGTGTACTCACTTGATGAGCTGAGCAGCATTAGGGAGGACTTCTGCGAAGGCTGCACGATAGACGATTGCATTCCTCCTTTTGCAGTTCTGTATCACATCATTGGCAAGGTAGAAGAGATTCAAGCGGTGATTGTTGTCAGCTGAAAAGCAAAAGCAGAGAACGAGAATATAAATTCCTCCTGTAGGTCCACAAATTTAAGAAATGGTTTTAGACCTAGGTGCTCAAACTTAAACCATCAAACCGGTATTGGGATTGTTTCGCGAATGCAGATATTTGGGAATAATATGTCAATAACCGACTAATAACTTTAATACAGATTTTTATCCATCAGGAGATGATTTTACAGCTAAACAACAACTGATAAATTGATCAGGACCATACTATCACTGGATTATAGCCTATCGTGGATATATTGCTATTTAGAGTATATGTTTGACAAAAACCTAGAACTTAGACACAGAAACAGCAACTTCTTCACACTAATTGTAAAATGCAAAACACTCAGTATCTCACACAGATTTTCAAAACAAATCTTATTGTTTAACATGTTATGCGGTTTAATAGTGAGGAGATGCATCAACTAAATATAGACCATCATTTCCATTAATACAAAAACATCCCTCATTCAAGTCAATATTTAATAATACTGTTCATATCAGCCCTTCAGATGGAATCAATCTAAAAGCCTGTGTGGCATCCTGATCTTTGAAATTATTGTCAGGGAACACAAACAGCTTTGATTAAATCTAAGGCTGAAGACTGCGCCTGCTTTTGCTGATCCAGGAATCTGTTTCCATGGACACCTTACTTTAGTATCAGACCTACATTTACATTTCCAAAAGAAAAGACAGAAAAAAGCAGTATTGGCAAGGACACAATGACATCTACTGCTTCCTAAAATAGATTCAATTTCTGTACTATCGCTGATTTTACCCGCAGAATTCAATTACAGCCAGAAAGCAGGATTTGTGGCTAATGCTCTCTGACTTTCAGGAAAAAAACAGGTTATATATAGCTTATAAAAGGTCTAAATCTCTTTACTGTCACATTTTGTTACATTTTAGCAGGGTGTAGCATCGCCGTTAGTCTAAAAGATTTACGATTAATACCATATATGTGTCAGCAAATCATTTCTAAAGTCTATGCAAAGGAATTTTTTATTTGTTAACTTCATCTCACGAGATAGAAAAAGGAAAAAGAAAGTTCTGTGCGCTAAAAATCAGAACTCTGCAACTGTCTAAGAAAATTAATACTTACAAATTGTCAGCATACTGTACATATCTTTATTTATATATTTATTTAATATTGTTCAGCAGATCTGCAATGATGACTGATCTATTTCTATTATGTTGCTGTAATCTTTTGTCATTCACATGATCAATAAACCATATCATCTACCTAAATACAAATACGCTCTTCATTATCTACAGAGACCATGCTATAATTGAGCTATAATTGTTCCTTGATATTTAAATATCAGCATTAACCCCCAAAACGTCAGAAACTTATAATACAAATAGTCATTAAAAAATATAGCAACAGGGGGAATTATCAGAGGTAATTAAGTAATTGTATGCCAAGCAGATTCACAAGATAATATGAGAGCAACAGCTCCATGAGTTAAGATAGCCTTAAACAACAGATGACTACTCGCTACTCAAAGTCAACACCCACTCATGCACATAAAAGCCAAAACACACTGCATTCATCACTTAATAATACAGTTATGACACCCAAACACAACTCAAATTAAAGTCTTAAATCCAACTCCATTCCCCCATCGTACTCCATAACAGATATATCAAACGCTTCTAAAAAGAATGAAAAGCAGTTGTAATTAGGAAATCAGCCTATCAATCTTAAATTATCCACAGACTATGCTGCATCAACTTTCCTTAGGCCTGAGTATTAATTGTGAAACAAAATTTAATTTTTAAGAATGAATACTCACATATTGGTCATGCCAAATTTGTTGTTATGTGTGTCAAATATTGAAATTTCATTTGCTCCAACCGGTTACTTGAAACTTCTTGCAACAAAGTTATGGATGTCTGTATTATTTGACATAAAAGAAATGATTGCCTGTTTTACTCCGATACGCCACTGAAACTATAAATGTTGCAAAAATTATAAAAAATCTGGTTGTTATTATCATTTATGATTTTTAAAAAAACTTACATATAAAACACAAGATTGTGTGAAAATATTAAATGTAAGTATCCTTCAACAACATAAATGAGTAACAGAGATGAAGACAAAACAATCAATATGATACAGTTCTACTTGGGATCAAAATGTATTATTAAAAATCATTTGTTGTCCATATCAAACAGCTGACTTATATTTTGGAAGACTAAATCAATACATGGTTTATTCAAACTTAATCTAACAACTTAACAGATGGCATATAGTCAGACCTTGGCACTGAGTCAATAAAATGAATAAATAAACCTGGTGCACCTCCAGTAAACACAACTCCACATACGAATGTCCAGACACAGCATGTTGACAGTCAGTACGTTTACATGCACAGCTTAGTCAGATTACAGCCATAGTTGACTATGCTACTCAATCAGACAACTGCAATTGTCCGAGTATACATGCCAATGAGAAATCGAATTATTGGCTGAAGCATGTCATACCCAGTACGATGGGTGGCGCTGTACCCATTTCAACTAGTGGTAATAGAGCAACCTCCAGCTGACCTCTTTATGTCACCAGCAACAACAAACTCTGCCTCAGCATTCGAGAAAGATGGCATACGAAGAGCAAGACGAAGCTACATCTTTGTACATTTCGTATATGGTGTACATGATAATTAAACAAACTAGATGCACAATGGCGCTCTTGCTTGCTGTTATTTCAGAGGAAAGACGCCGCTGCTGCCGTCCTTCTACTTCCGGCTCACAGCCGCGGGAAAAAAAATCTCAAGCCTGCGTAGAACGCAAAATCCGATCCGATCTGATGCAACGTATACAGGCACGAGTAATGCGACTATCAATCGAATAATCTAGGTGTTTTAATCTGACTATGAGAAATCCGATCCAGTCCAATTTTAGTCAGACTAAGGTGTATACATGCATCTTAATAAATCTGATCATAGTCGGACTAACCCAGTAATTCAGTTTTCTTGAGTGTCATGTAAACGCACTGAGTGGTGATCGAAGATAAACTGAAAGTATTTAGATTATTTCTGGCCGACACAATACTACAATCTTAAGATCAAATAAAAGGTTTTAAGTCTGTTCACAAATAATCGTACCCAACTTTGACATTGCATTCATAATGACATGACAAACTACTAAAACCAGAAGGACATTTGGAGAGTGCAGATGTTCACTGAGTTCAACAGTCTTAATCTGCAAAATCTGCAACCACAACCACTATATAGATATCTGGATACTTTTCCAAAAACTATGACGTCAACACATGATGGTGCCTCGCTTAAGCCTAAATTTGGTTGCGAGTGTGATTAGTTACATGATATACATGTACTTACATTACCTAATTTCACCAGTTCTCCCCTGAAACAACTGTTTCCAAATGCTCAATAGAAACTGCTTTCTGTATGAAATTTGAGCACCAACATGAGTAAGTGAACCACTGAATTGTGATGATGGGCATACATAATTGTGATATGGAGGTATCGCATTTCTACAGTTGGCTATGTTTTGTCACTGCTGAACCATGCTACCATCTAGTACTGGATTCTAAAATGTGTGGTATTTATTTTGCCATTGCCAAATCTCATAATCTTAATGAAAGATAAATATAATTTGTATAATCGCACTGTGACTTGGATTTGCTCCCAAATTTTAGGGGGTTTTCCAGGGTGTAGGTTATGAATGCACACCGTTGGTTTGCTGGGAGAAAGAACAAACTGGTGACTGCTTTAGGAAAAAGTTGACAAAGATTGTCTTCACTCAAAAGTAATCCTTTTTTCTCTATCTTTTTAGACATTTAGAGACGTTTACCATGGAACCAAATATGACATGGCCTAACCAAGGGCCAAAAAATAAGTGATGATCGGTAGATTACCTCTTGGAAAGCAGGCACTGCTCTAACAATGGCTCAGCCAGCACGCAGCAGCTCACAATCTGCTGTCAGCATAAGCTTTTATCATTCATTGCTCTGCGGGCAGTGATGCAGGAGGATAAATAAAATGCCTACATAATGATTTGACTCAGACACTGGCAATTTGACAAGAGAATCCTGAATGAATAATTCAGATATCCAGATATAAGGCTGTGGCCTATAATAAATCTGGCAGTACTGAGGACAGAGTTTTCCATGGTATAGAAATTCTACCACATATGCTGACAAACTATACCTTCAGATTTTCCCTCAGTGACAATTCCATACAGTGGATTATTTCACAATCGGCATTTATATTTCAGATGAGATTGGAAATAAAAAAAGTCCATTCAAGAAACCTGATAAATATAGCTTCAAACTAACTTCCTTCCATATACAAATGGGAAACTACATTTTTCCATAACGGCCACAGTGATGAGTCAATACAAAGAATTATGTTTTGTATGAGTTAGCCAAAGTAACAAAATTATTCTCAAAATTCCAAAAGGAATTAATAAAGTCCAAAACTACCAACAATTCATCTGAAAATCCTCCTAATGTCTCACTCTACTAAAAGCAGTGTTAAAGCTCAAATGATGACCATGCCTTCATCAAGCACGAGCAACTTCCACAACATTTATTCCTGCATTCCCAACATCAAGCACAAAATACGTGACACTTGGTTGCCTTCTTGTTCTGCCCACACTTCACAGATTTGATCCAGAAGCTTATACAATCTGTAAATCTACTGAACTATTCATCACTTCAGGTTTTAGAAACCAGACGGCTTTCAGTTACAACACAGTAACTCCTCTCCAAATGTTTAGGATTGTTGGTTACAAAACTATGTTTGGTTACTGACCAGGCACATTTCTAGAAGATGGCTTCAGACATACTTTACTTGTAAGTTTTGAGGTGATAACAACATACAGTCAGAATAAACATTAAGGAATGAGTCAGATTCTTCAGATTCAAGGCAGATTTTTCGAAAACCAAAAAAGAACAAATGATCTGCATTTTGACAAAACAGCCAAGTGAAGACATTACAGGATATAGACGCTCAAGCAGTTGAGTGTTTATACCACTATGTTCCCCTAATTTCATGATTTTACCAAATAACCCATAATTAACAATGAAACGTATGGGCTCTTCCATAAAACTGTAGTGAGCTGCTATACAGAAGCTCAAAAGTAGAGTGCAATGATTGGTCAATTAGATCTCAACTATTAAATTAACTTCCAACTCCTCTGATAATCAGTTAGAGAATTGAGCTTTTTCCCTTAAAAAAATGATTCGTTATTTTCTCTTGCAGTGTCTTACATTTGAAGATTTTCTTGTAACTTTACTCCTATATGACTGTAAGCTGAATATCTGTAGGATTCCTTTATCACCACTGCAGTATTTCAAATGCTGCATGCAGGACTGACAATACCTTATTTGCCAGAAGTATATAGATGCATGGTGGGGTCCAAGTGCTGTGCTGTAATGTCTATATAACACAGCCGTAATCAGAATACTGAGCTGAAACAAAATTGCCATTCAGCCCTGCAATCCATAATATGCAAACTAACTGAGTTTGAGCACAAAAAGCAGAATAATATGGATGTCTCTGGAAAGACTGGCGAACCACTCTGGAGTAGAAATTAAGTCAAAAATTCAGTATACCGTAAACGCTTCACCGACAAGAGATGTACACTACTACAAAATGAGTTAGGGATATGGCTGAATATATGAATGTGCATGGATATGCAATAAAAGTCAAACGACATTTCTGGGGACCAAAACAAGAAAATAAAAATTATGAAATGTCACAGAATAAACAAAGTGAATCATTAAGATATCTCTAACTCATTTTGAGTATTGTATCTCCCAAAACTTTGTTTTTAGGTTTGACATAACCAACCAGGTCCACCAACCACCCTGGGTTACTTGGATGTGCAGGTCAACATACGTTTAAAATGGTTGTTACAGTAATAGTATAATAACAATTACATTTTCTTGAAGCTTACTTGCATCCCAGTTTGATATTCCATGAATATACAGCCGGTATTTTACAACCAACGTGTGGTTAAACCAAGTTGGTAGATGAGAACATATTCAGAGGGAGCTAGAGTGAAGTGCATTAATAATTCACGGGGTGAGATGACATTGAAATGTGGCTCAGTTTTAACTCGTTGTGTGCTCATGTCGTGCTCAAAATAACAAACACATCAGCATTATTAAAAAAATTAATTTGCCTTTTCGATATTCAACTACCTACTCTAAAAAAACACGAGCCACCACTTGACATAAATACTCATGCACCGAACTTGCACATACGTCAAACTACAAAGCACTGACCAAACCGGGCATGCAATTAAATCTAACTAAGCAGCTTGTACACGTCTTTATCTCAATAGTTCATTCTTTGAGATAAGCAGTGGAGTGCATGGCAATACCTTGTGAAAACAACTAAATCGGTCGATCCAGACCATGAACCCCGGGAGGCCCAACTGTAAACATCACGAGCAGCGAACCGTTAGCGCTAGCTTAGCTGCTACCGTCGTCCAATTTCAAGTTGTGAGAACAGTCGATTACACTTTACATATCACTTTCTAAATCAATCAAGGTTGCTTTGTGATGCACTGGATTGCAATGCACTTCACGAAGAGATATCACAAGAAGCTTCAGCTGATTTCTGCGAGACGATCACGGTCAACGCACGCTTGCGATTTGGATTAGCTCAAGTAGCTAGGCTAGCTAGCGCGTTAGGCTCTGCGACGAGCTACTCACATTTCTTGAGCCACCGCATCCAGTAGCGAACGATAAGGCTGTGGTGCTTCTTGTTTTCAATGCACCATGTCGAAAGTCCTTGTATCGACTCCATAGTGTTGGATACTCCTTGAAACCGCCGGTCCAAAGACGCTTCCAGAGCAGCGTTGGAGCCACGGGCTCCGTGGCCGCTTGCAGCCCCAGAACCGGCCGCCATTTCTGCTGCTACGACTGCTGCTGATGCGGATGAAGGAGCTAACGTAGCTAATGAGGACAAGCAGAAACACGCCCCCATGTTTTACTTTATTATTACGACATATTTTTGTTTACAAAGTTATAGTACGCAACACAGAACCAAAGGACATGGCTAGTACTTAATGTGTTGTGTTAGAACTGGTTAAATGTCAGAAGAGAAACTACGACGGACAGAAGAGACGGACACAAATCGGTTACTTTTTGTTGTTTATTTAAGGCTGTGACTGTAACGTTATAGAGAAACTTAGCTACAGGTGAGTCAAGGACTTGCTTATTTTTCCAAATGAAACAAAAATGTAAATTGGGAGCTTTAAATTTTGTGAAATGTACATGTAATGACAAAAAGTCTTATAACAATGTAGCAACATTACCCAGGATTCTTTGCAGGTTTACTGTAAATGTGTTAGCACATACTGTAGCAGTGCACTCATTCTCTGATGGGGTGTTTTTAATTAACTGACTGACTCAAACAGGGATTATTATTATCTTCATCATCATCGGTGTACATGGAGGATTTCACCACAAAAGTCATAACATAATCTGACAGCATTTCTCATCACGTAAAGCCTTGGGTGAGCGATTGACATCACACAGTGCAGTCTGTCACCATGTATTCAATAACAGATAAAACAATATCTGACAGAAGAGACTACCACCGACAAGATGAACACTGATGCAGGCATACACACACACATACACACACACACACACACACACACTCTCACACACACACAGTCCTACACACATCACACACTCTGATCTTTCAAACATTCTCAGAAAAACATCCACACAGGTTTATTGTTCCTCCTTTTCTATTCTCAAGTCTCTTGGTGAAGTCTGTCTGACCCCAGTTGAGGGTAGCCGGTCTTCGGTGAGGGCCGACTGGCTGTGAGGCTGTGCATCTCGGGGGGCTTGCAGAAGGGGATGTTGACAGAAATGACGCGCTCTCCAGGAGAGATTCAGTCATCTGAGGTTTCCAACACACTCATGCTGAGAGCTAGATCCCAGTAGTGTTCTGTGCTGTGTTTCTTGAAGTGTTCTCTGGCCATGTTCTCTGTGGGGCACTGTTTGAACTTTATATCTCCAAAACTACGCTCTTTAGCCGTGCCCTGGAGAACAAAGACATAATTAGTCTTCCATAAGATCACAAAAAAGGTAAATAATAAAAATTATTTCTGATAGGATGAGCCTGCAAAAGAAAGCAGGATGTTTGAACACTCACCTCCCAAATCAAATAGCACTTGTTGTTTCTCTTTGTATCATCATCACCATCTGGATCTATATGAGAAACGATAAAGAGTTCAGTATCCTTGACTCAAGCAAAAAAGATATGACAACTAGCACAAGACTCAAAAGTCAAGCCACTCTTACCATCTCTTTTACTGTTGTGTTCCTGCCATTTGATTCTGTGCAACATCAGCCTCTTGAACTTTTTCAGGGATTTAGGGCCTAAAAATGAGACAGAAAGTTAGACTTTAAAGATGACTATGATTATTGAAATTAATATCTCAAGGTATTGCAGAGACAATACAACCACACAGAACCTCATCCCCCTGAAACTACCATCAAGCCTATTAGAAGTTAGAACACTGAGCTTTCTGAGCAGAAGATGCTGAATCCTTGACAAACTTCACAGTAGAAGATCAGATGGAAACGCATACATGATATATTGCTAAAGAAGGACCATAACTGATTTGTGTGCAGGTCTTCGATGACCGTCAATGACCATAACTATAGTAAATAGTTCACGTGGCCAGATCTCTAATGTGTTGTGTTTAGTTGAGGCCCTCTGTACTTTTAATCTTAATTTACCATCTTTTGTTCTTTACTTTTGAAAACAAACAGACAAGAAAATGCAGACCAGTGAACACTTATCTAATGTGTAAATTCCCCAAAATATATTAATAAATGAAAATAGGTTGCAGAGTGTTTGAGGGGAACATCTGGGAGAATACATTAAAGAGCAGACAACATTTTCTAACATTAAGAGGTTTAAGTATAGAGTATTGTAGAACAAGTTATGGCATCTGTTTAAGATGGATACTGAGGAAGAAAACCTATCAAGTATTGATCATCATAATTTCAGAACATTGGTTAAAATCTGCAAATGTGCAAATGTTTAATAAACATCACATGTGATTAAAAGTACCAGCTTGTGTTATAAGAAAGTCCAGTTTAACAGCGAGTGCTGATTACATTTGTCTTTCTTGTTCCTTACCTCCCTCCACCACAACAAGGTTGACGTCTCTGTGCAGAACTACAGTGCCTGTCAGGTACAGCTGGTTGGCATTGGCCTCCACTTTAAACTTCTTAGCAGGATTTTGCAGGTTACGAATCCTGTACAAGGGAAGGTAAGGTTCTTAAATTAGACACAGAATTTTTTACTGCATGTATGAAGTACCACTTGTGCTCTCTGCCACCAAGTACTCGCCTGTACACAGCGATGTGAACACCATCAGTGAGGTCTTCTTTTAACTTCTTGACTTTCTTCTCTTTCCTCTGCTCTGCTGTTAGCTTGCGGGCTGCATTAGCCTCCTCATGAGCCCTGCATAGTGGGGACACAATTATAAAAACCTTAAAGAAAACTTTTGTTGTTATCACACAGTATTAAATAATAAGTAGTGCAAAAATGAGGAGACGTTGAAGGACAAGCAGTGTAAAGGTTAACTGTGTTACTAACTTCTGTCTCTTGGCCATCTGTGCTCTGACATGAGCCTCCACCTTTGTTGGGTCCTGAACTGCCTCCGTCCCCAGCACCCTCATCAGGTTAGAGATGCGTACTGAGAAAATAAAAGAAAATGTCAGTTACAATCCGTGAAATCTTTATTGTAGTAGATTATAATGGGATCTGTGTGTGGTACCTTTAGGTTCTGGTGGAGGCATCAGTCCCAGACGAACCTTCTCTTGAACTTCTTTCTGTCCTTCCCTTCGCGTCTGTCTCCTCAGTTTTTTCTGTTCTTTCTTTGTCAGGTATACACCCAGCGTTACTGGCTTATCTGTGTCAACTGAGAAGAAAAAGAAAAATGCATTCTAAACATTTCTGCAAATTATGGCAATATGAAATAACAGAATTAAGACCGTTTATACAGAGCTTAATGGCTTGTAGACAGGGTAAAGATGTGTAACTGTTTTCAGAAATGTGAGTGTGCATATACGATATGCTTCTCAGGAGCAAAAAAATAAATTCTGTCTGTTATGCATCTTTTACAGTTCTCTAAACACTTACCTGGAGGGCTTATTTGCGCAGGATGTTCCACCAGGTTGGTCACTCCAAAGAGCTCCAAGTTATCAAAGTTTGTGTCAGGCATCCTTCAAATTACATGAGAAAAACCTGTCAGTTAACTCCAATCAGTTAATTGTAAAACTGCTTCATTATGTTCGCCAAAAATATTGTATTCTACAGCCTCAGCATGCTAGTGAAACAAAAGTTTGTTTTAATATTTGACCTAAGATCACAGTAAGTGTTCCTTAGTTGGCTGTGGTTTCTTACATTTCTATGTTGTTGGCCAGGATGAAGGAGTCCCACCACTCAATGCTGGGCACCTCTCCTTCTCCGATCTCTTTCTTAGGGGCGATCAGTGCCAGCTTGGTGGATGCCTGGATTCCTGTCTTCTTTGCGGCCTGGGCAATCTCACACTGCAACCTTTCCAGCTGGGCCTGAGTGAGGTCAAGGTCAATGCAGGTCAATCAAAAACAGAAGTAGTTGCTTTGAACAGGGTTCAATGCCATGAGACAAAAGAAATAGGACAATGGAACGGTTTCATTTAAAATATTACAGAATGTTTTGTTTACATGAGGGATTGTGTAGACAAAAATAGCCTATAATGTTAAAAAAAAATTTCAAGGATCATATTCCTTACACTGAATAAATAATGGTTCAAATTAAGGATTCCATTAACTAGGTTAAAACATCTGCTGACATGCAAGTATTGACGAGTTATATCCAACCTTAGTTCTGATTCTCTGAGCAATTTTCTCAAAGCGTCCCTGCTCGTGGAATTTGAAGCCCTTGCGAGGGCGCTGAGCTGGTGTAATAAACACGCGCTGGTCGAAGTAGGACGTGGACTCCAAGTCATCCCCAGGCTTCTCCTTCAGCTGCTGACGGAACTGCTCCCTCTTTACCGCTCGAATGTTTGCTATACAGGTAGAAGGAAAAATTGCAGAACATTAAAGCAAGAAATTAGGACTGTGTGTGTACTGAAAGTATTTGGGCACCATGCACATACCTTTCAGAGTGGGCATACGGTGCGTAAGCTCAACCTCTTTGCCAGTTGCATCTACAGTTCTGCCCTTGTCATCCAGAATAAGAGGTGTGGGCTTGTTCACCTCTTTGACTTCTACTTTCCTATGAGAAAGGGACACAGACAAACAAGCTTAGTTTATTTTCACACTGCCTCAGCACTATTAAGTTTCTGTCCTCTTTAGATTTTAAAATCCTTTATACTGTGAAATTACTCACGGTGGAGCAATTCCCATAGCATGTAGATTAGCTAGTGCCACTAAGTTGTGAGGCCCAGTGTTCCCCAAAGCTCCAAGAATACCAGGTTTCATGGCTAACTGGGACTGGATGCGGGCCTGCAACTCAGCAGCCTTGCGGGCCTTCTCGATAGCATCATTCATGAAGCTGGCAGCCTGGGAGGGGGCAATAGATGCTGCACCACCTGCAGCTGCAGCAGCAGAATTGCCAAGAAGCCGTGAGACTGGAGTTTCCATCTGTGTCTGTGGTGTGGAAAGGGAAAATGCTGTAGTCAGGGGAAACATTTCTCAACATTTTTATTCTTGAAGTTTTAAAATAACTAAAGAATAATTTTATTACTGGTGCAGAGGGGACTGAAGAGGAAAAGCTCAGCTGTTTCTTCCTCTCTTCTATCTGTTTTGTTGCTGCCTCCATCATCTGTTTTATCTATTGTTACAGAGAAAAGCCAAAATGCATAAGGTTAATCATAAACAAAACATAATTTATGTAGGCACAATACAACTGCTACAGAGTAGATAATCTCATACCTGCATTTTGGTGAGCATGCCAGGGCTCTCAGATGGAGGTCCAGGTATGACCTCAGGCTCCTCCACCTCCTCGAAGCGTGGTACCCGCTTCCGCTTAGGAGCCGCCCCGTCTCCTGGCTCAGGAGGTTCTCGCACTGCTCCAGTTTCAGCCTCATCACCAAAAACATCCTGAAACCATCCAGCCAATCAGAAACACCAATAAATCACATCCAAACATACAATTAAACATATAATGTTCTAGTATGGTTTTCTGCTAATCTCCATGATGTGAATAAAGATGTTTTTTTAAGAGCATTAAGAGCAAGCATGTATTATGGGAATGGTCAGTGCATGTAAATATAGTCACTAATCTGTTGTTGATGAAAGGATTAGCTTTAGGTGCATTTATCTAGCTAATGAGAAAGTGCTTGCTAAGGTATTACCTTAAGGTCTCTCTTGCGGTTCTTTTCTCCCGCTCCTTTGTTGCCACGGGCACTGCGGCTTTCCTCCAAAGCTTCAAATAGACGCTCCACAAAACCTCCAGCAGAGTCATCAAGGAAGGGACGCAACTGGTCTGTGGTACAAAGGAGTGTCAAATAATTTGCACAAATACAGTACTTCTTTTTATCATTGACGCAATTAAATGACATTCTTTAGATCTCATCACAGAATGCCTTGATGGCCACAGATCTGTGTGAATAACCACGATTAACTCAAGTAATTAGGACAACTTTTTGAAGGTCAACTCTACAATACATCTTTCATATAGAATAAAGAATTATGAAGCTTTGTTGATCAGAAGTGTTTACATCAGACCCTGGAATTTGGCATTTGTTTTTAACTGGCTCTTAACTAAACTCTTAATGCATCTGCATGAAACAAAATAGGTCACAAACATTATATGCAGTTACCTATAGTCTTCCTTTTGTCCAGTCCTTTTCCCACACAGTGCAAAGCAGCAGTAACCACTGTGGGCTCAGAGAAGCCCAGCACCTTCTTCACGGTGCGCTCCACCCATGGCCTTAACTCCTCCACCTCCCGTTTTGGAAGAGACATTCCTCCAATCCTGCAGAATAGCATATAATATACATCTAGCGTCATCATTCATTCACACTGATGAAATTGTTTATCAGCTTCTTGTTTCAAAACAATCTGTGGGACTGTACCACACTGATGTGACACACATGATACAACCCCCCTCGCTCTCTCACGCACGCTCGCGTACAGGCGCACAAACACAAGCGTCCTATTTCTTACACAAAGAAACCAATGCACACAGTCAGCTTACATCATGCCGTTGTTTCATTTTTAATGATAACGTTAGCCTGGCTGACAACTATGCTAACCAAGAGCAACATACAAGCTAAATTCAATTACATCCGCCAAAACTCTTCGGTTACCCGCTAGTCACCGTTAGCATGCTGCTCCCTGTGAGCTACCAACAACAGCGAATAGCTGCTTCAATAAACGTACAAACCCTTAAATTCTGCCTTTTCCCTTTGTCAGGTGGCTCGCGTTGTGTATTTCAAACAGAAACGATTAACTTTACGAAGGGTAAAACACTCAAATCGCTAAGTTTCCAGAAAAAACTTTGTTTGGACGCGCCGTTCACACGACGTTTCTAAACCAGGACCCGGAAGCGGAAATAGACGCGGCTTCTTCTTCTCGGCTATTTCCGGGCAGTCGTTGCGCGTGAATGTTCGTTGTTTCCACCTAGCCGCAAATGGACGAAGTGTCCTGTTGTGTCTCGGGCTCCTTCAAGGTAATTCTTGCTTGTGTCATAAAAAGTCAGTGTTATAGAGAAGATTTTTTTTTTTTTTTAAGTTTGTGTTCGACCAAAAGAATATGAACAACTTGTTAAACAGTGATATTGTTGTGTTTCATCACAGCACAAGGTTAAACGGTTTGAACTTCACAAAAGAAACCAGCAAACGTTCAAAACGGTTATTTGACAAACGTTACGTTAAGTTAACTCAGATAAAACAATTTTCCACACGTTCATTCAGTTGTTTTCCTTAAGTAACTAGTTGTGGTAGAAGCATTCGCGTACCTTATCTCCCCCTGAAAAAGTTTAAGCTAGCATCAAAATGAAAATAGGCAACACAAGGTTTTATTTACAGCACTTGAGTAAATATAGTCTTAATCAGTAAATTACCTCTGAACCAGGTGGTAACTGCAACTGCACTGTACAACAATAGGCTTAAAAAAAACTGAACTAAACTGTCAAGTTAAAAACACAAGTAAAGCATAATGAGCCTTAAAAGTTTGATAAACTAAGATGTAAGAAGCGTATTTGCGTATGTTTATGACATAACTTACTATTTTAAATATTTTGTATGCATTTAAATTACATTTCTTTATGTGTAAAGTTGGTCTGAGGCAACATCTGTCTGTAGTTAAATCTTAGTGGAATCATATTCTATCACATATACTGCGGAGTGATGAGATTGTATGGATGTCCATGCATCAAGTGGCCAGTTTCTTGTATTTCTAATGGTTATCACACGGTTTTACATTCATCCTGCAGCTTTGGGTCATTCATCAAAGCAACAAGAGAAAATAAGCAGGTTGTGCAGGTGCGATTTAGAAAAGCCCTAGAGGCTTATCGACGGAATCTCATCTCTGTGCACAGGCATATACTAAAGTCAATCCACAAAATAATCTCCAAAAAATAGTGCAAGCAAACATGGGATTAAAAAGCAAGCATAAGGTTGGCAATATGAAACAGTAAAAATGTAATAGAAGGATAATTTAGATTTGATCTAAAAGGCTAATAAAACTATTAACCTGAACCTGAACTCAAAAGAAGAAAAATGTCCACTAACTTCCTCGTCTTACATTGTTGCTCAGGACTGGGTTTACATTTTTTATTCTCTATCCTTTTTTTAGTGAGGAAGGTCCCACTGAGGCACAAGAGCTCTTCTTCCACTGAGTCCTAGATAAATGTACAGCCATAATCTCCTTTATCACAACTCAGTCAAAAGTGAAACCATGGCAAAATATTGTCCAGCTAGCCACAGATTAGTCAGTCCCCTGGTAAAAACATGAGAGTGTCATGTGATCTCCATTTCCTCCCACTGAAGGCCCACCCCCTCATTTTCTCTCTATCTTTGCTTGATGTGGGTCAACCGAGTGCAGTTGTAGTAGTGTGAGCATGAATGCAGTAGTGAGCCTGAGGCTACGTCCTCTACAACCGTCCACATCCATGCTTTCACTCACAGCGCTTAGTGTTTGTAACCGCCCAGTGTCGGGACAAACTGCATATACACAGCATATTATAGTTTTCCAGACGTATTCTTTCTGCAGAGTTATAACTATCATCAAGATGTCAGCCTTTCATTACAGCTACATTCAGTTACTCCTACTGAACAGCACAGCTCCATCATCAACCCTTTCATATGCTGATTCATCAGGGGACACATCCACCACAATTTACCACCTGGATTTCACTCCCTCACCCACTTACTTACTGTTTACATCCATGTTTATGTGCACTCTGCAGCCCCATTTGTGTGAACAAACCAGATTGAGCTTGTACATGGTTTTCAGTTCCCCATTTCGGTATCTGGAAGGATATCTGGTAGTTTAAAGGAAACCTCTCATAAGCACTGCAGAGTAAAGGAGGACATTTGAGAAACGTTCATTGTATACTTTTTCTCTGTGGTGAAACGTGAGCTTTGTCCGTCACCACAAGCTTCTTTGTGTGTAGAAGCGCACCTTTGGATCCAGTGCACTCTGTGACCTTTTAGTGGACGTGGAGAAATAAAATACTCTTAAGAAATGTGACTTAGTCGGATATATTGTGTAAGAGACTTGGGCGGAAACAACAGTTTTTGGTTATTGAGTAATCTGTAAAAAATGTTCTCTTCTGCAAAATGTTAAGAAAATTGTGAAAAAGAATCTTCCATGGCCCAAAGTGATGACTCAAGATTAAAGATGATTAGTTCGACAGAGAATTGTTTCAAAAGTGTTTTGATAATTGATTCAATGTGATTTTAAAGTTACTTTGTAACGGTCTTGCTTGTTCAAAACAATCCAAAGGCGTTTGTTGAGTGTTGTGAGAGAAGGGCCAGGAGAGCAGTGGTGAGGGGCTGCTGCAGAGCCTGATGGGTGGAGGAATAAACACCTGGAATCACACAAAGTTCTGCTCTGATCCAGAGCAGTTTTACCAACAGGAGGAGGGCCCAGAGATTCCTTTTTGGCTTTTAGGATTAAAAAAAGTCTCTGGTGAGTTCTGAGTTTAGTCAGAGATGTAACTGAATGCAAACAATGTCAGACTTACTTCACTGGCGCTGAATGCGCTATTGAACAACAACTATTGCTGACAAAGATCTATCTGGTGTGACCCAGGCACAAATGTTCACGGACATGGTAATTTTCGCTTTTGTTCACATTAAATTTAGTCCCGTTATTCGACATCCTTCCTTACTCTCCAACTTTATTCCAGAAGTTGTAATGAAATGTACTGTTACCTTGAGTAAACTTGTGGATTTCTCTGGGTTTCAGATGTGGGATGTTGTAAGTGCACACCTCAACAAAATACGTAACAAAGATCTAGTCTAGTCTATTCGTAAACATTTCTAACGCAACTTTCTGACATATTATCTCTGTAACAACATTTCCTTATTATGTAAGTAGAAAACATAGTTCAGTCATCATTACAAAACGTATCTGGTGTATAAAACCATCATTTTAGAAAACTGCACTGGTTTTGTCAGTGGTTCGAAATCTGAAAAATATTTACAATGATTTATTTTTTTGAAATTGAGAAATATAGCAAATCTCCACAAAGCTAAACCAGAAACAGTTTGGCATTTTTGTTGGATAAATGACTTAAACACTTGTCAAAATTGTGCGTGGGTTATTTTGTGTTGATTAACGTATAAAGCCGCAGTCAGATAATTCTCACTCCAAATTTGACAAGCTGATGAAATATACATTTACAAGTGTAAAATCTGGCTGTAATCATTTAAATATAAGGCCAGTAAACAACACACTCACTCACATTGATCAACCTGAATTCCTTGTTGGCACCTCACATTTACTCTCTGCCCCCCTCACCCTCCCCCCTCTCTCTCTCTCTCTCTCTCTCTCTCTGCAGCCAGCTCTATTATGTAATGACACCTCAGCACATAATATGACAATACAACAGATATTTCTACACAAGCACATGCAGAAAAACAAAACACAGAGGATCACATGCACACGCGTATGCTCTTACTCACAGTGACTTCCTCTTGTCTGTGCAGCTAAAACAAGTGAAACAGTATCATGGGGGCATGTGGTGAGAGCTGTATGAATTAATCTATTATATGACTGGAATGCCAGGCATTTGTTCTGCAGTTAATCCTAGTCTGATATCGGCAAAGCACTAATTGTTGAGTCCCTCACAAGTGTTTCCTTTCATTCAATTTCCCCCAACGTCCTTGATATCCATCGATCACAACTTGATTTCATCTGAGTGTATCGGTGTGCATTATTGCTCTGCTATAGATATTACATAAGTGCATAATTTATGGCTTCATTTAAAATGTGTTACTTCACATGGCTTTTTTGATTCATCAACTGTTTGGTTATGATATATTTCATCATGCTGACCCAGTTTTGTTTTATTGTATCTGACAGGGGCTGTAAATCATCTCGGAAGATAAGATCTCAGGGGACCCTGCTGTCTTTACTTCACACATGTGCTGCTAGGACCTCAGAGTGTGTTTAAGTATCAGCGCACGTGCATGAACTGAATCCCAAGTCGTCCATTTAGAATGTAAGTTTTTATTTCTTTTTTCCTCGTACATAACCAGCTCTGTTAGCCAAATATTTCTCTTTAACCACCTCTCTTTTCCCTCTCCTCGGCCTGTTCTACATGGTGTTTCCCTTTCACTCGCTGTACTTGAATAATTGAGCAGTTGTGGAAGATGGCGTCACCACGAGCAGGCTTCCTAGAACACATTCAGGCCAGAGAAACTGATGAGGATGTTATTTGCCTGTAGCCCGGCCGTGCCCCTAATATCACACACAATGTCGTGAGATACACGTGCGTCCTTGAAAAGCGTAGTCCTCGTATGTCTGTATGTTTGCCATGTCCCCTGTGTTGGTGACATCACAGTGATGGGGACCACAGATGGTGGGGCAGAGGAGCGTCTCCAACCCCAAACACGCCGAGGCCTGTCATCGCTGTGAGCTCCAGCAAGGAATATGACTTCAGTGTAGCTCAGATTTCCATCACAGTGCTGGCCACTGTGCAATTTTAATGAGCATCGAGGCTGTTTTGGGACTAGTCGGCACTAAAACCCCCTGAGGACTCGGGGTGAGTAAGAGCCAGTGTGTGAGTGTGTGGCGCTATCATGTCTTTGGGTTTGTGCGTGTGTAGTTGTAAAGTCACAGTGTGGCTTCCCCTCACGTGAGTTTGACTGGAGTGCAGTGAGTGAATATTGGGGGAGGGGAGTTGAGAATAATGAATAAGCACCTCATTGTGTCATTCCCTTCAGTGCACCCAGCAGAAGTGGACAGACACCCTTAAATCATTAACTTGTTAAAACCAATAAGGGGATGTGGGGCCACAATTAAAACCTACACGGCGACGGCTAAGAGGGGCAGTAAGTTCATTATGTGCAATCCTATTGATGCACGGACACACGTGCTCAATTAATCCCACACATGCTTGTTGGATAGAGAAGTGGAAACAACTGAGCACTGGAATGGTGCAAAAACAATGTATTCCTCAACTTTCTGCTGATTATGAGATTTAATATAGATTTTTAAAAATACAAGATGTTAAATTGGCCATAATATAGAGGGGGGAGTAAAACTTTTTCAAAATAAAATTGTAAAAGGGAAAGTGAAAAACACATCAACACAAAACAAATGGGTGGAGCTGATAAATACAAACACTGTTGTTTAATACAAGCGGAAAAAAACAGCAAATGTCCTTCACGTTCCCCAAAACTGAGGGAGGTCAAGTCTCCTCCCTGTGCCCTCCACACATCCTCTTCCCGTCCTTTTCCTCTTGCCCCTCATTTCCATCCTCCAGAGGAGGAAGAGGGGGAGGGATGCAGGGCAGGGGCTTCTCTGCTAAAAACTGCATGGATACAAGGGGGGGCCGAGAGGGAGGGAGGCGAAGGAGAGGAGGGAGGCGGGGGGGGCGGACTCTGTTGTTGTAACGTAGCACAGTCAGTGTGTCAGAGACAGGCCCATCACAAAATCAGCCAGTCAGTGTGTCAGTGCGTGCGGATGGGAGTGGCACATGCGTGTGCATCTATGTTTGTGACTCTGTTAGTGTGTGTTTGTGTGTGTGTACGTGCGGCATTGGGTGATTTCATCCTGTCTGAGCAGGGAGAAGTCAAACCACACCCTCTTAAAATGTGCCACTCGTGCCCATGTGCCGGCAGTATCCATGGATGTGAGGCAGGAGAGGAGAGAAAATGGTGAATGTTACGTTATTTTTAATTCAGGAATGTGAGTAAAATTAGAGTTGATATTCGAGTAAATATCTGAAATAAATGCAAAAGATTGTTTTCATTATCAAGTAATCTGGCCATTATTTTTTGATCAATCCAAAACATAATTCATTCAGTTTATGATGATATAAAACAGACAAAAAGCAGCAAATCTTCACATAAATGAAGCTGGAACTGGAAAACATTTTAGGTTTTTGCTTAAAAAATAACACAGAACAACCCATTAATTCAAAATTTTTTTGATTAATTTTCTGACATTCATCTAATCATTCCAGCGTTGCATTTTATATCAGCGCTATTTCACAGCTTTGTATTCTACAGCTTCCTACAGGATCTTCACCACTGACTCACAGCATGTTGTGATGTAAAAATTACATCAATTTATGTTACATAATGTTACAATTATAAGTGGCACCCATTGTGAGTTCAGCAGTGTGGTTATTTCATCTATCATGTTGCAAATAAAGAAAGAAGTCACCTCTTTTCTGTATAGAAAATAGATGATTAACACACCTGCAAATACTCAAATTCTTTAGTCTTAATGTATAAGTTGTATTTTTAGTCAAAATTTCTCATTACATTTAATATAAGACACTACAGCCACCTTTTCAGTTTCACTGTTTAGACATATCATTTGCTCCATTAGCAGATTTCTTTACTTATTACGTCCTTCTTATTTTTGAAGAGAGAATTTTTTTCCACTGTGGGTTTTAACAGGAGCCCCGGAAAGGAGATTGAGGTTAACTTTTGACTCTCGCCCTTTGATTTTTTTTCCTTTTTTTTTTTAGACGGATGAAATGCCTCGATGTGGAGATCAGACTCGAGCTCCTGTGTGACTGCTCTGTTACAGTAGCAGAACTACATTACAGACACAACCATGCCACGTTCTCCTCTTCTACCTACTGAAGGTATTTACTCTTTGGGATCTCACAAAATAAACAACAAGCCCACATCAACACACATATAAGCTGCTGTAATGTTTGTGCTCTGTAGAAGCAGCTGGTTGGAGGATCAGCCAGCCCCCCCACTACTGCCAGTCAGATTACCGAGGCTGTAGTCTCACACCCTCACACAGCCACCCCTCCTCTTACTACCCTCTTCTTCCCCATCATCCCCCCCTCCCTCCGACCCACACACGCACGCACACTTCAAAATGTATAGTCTGTAAATCTGCACCCCATTGAGTCACACATCTGTTCAGTGAGATCTGCTTTCCAAAACACACGCGTTTCACTCACATCGTCCCCTATTATTATATCTAAAATAATGTTAGGACAGAATTAAATATAATAAACTTTACATAAAAATACAGGCACGCAGTTAAGCTTTCAAAAATGTGTCATTTATTAAAAGATTTTTCTTTTCATCCTTATTGAAAAAAGTAGCCAGAAGAGAAATATGTAAAGATGGAGTGAGAGCGAGAGACAGAGTTTAGTTTAGTAAGAAAAGGTACTAACGGGATTGAGGGAGATGAAGGAGAGAGGGCAAGGGCAGACAAATGCAGCAGAGTGGGGGAGGGGAGGCAAGGGGAGGGGGGGTACTACAGTCAGCTTTTACAGTTCAAGAAGAGAAAGGCAGTCAAAATAAACCAGACATATTATTTCTGACCAATCAGCAGTGGTCGCTGCAGTAGAAAACAAACATGAAAAAAGGACATAAACAATGAAAAATAAGTGCAATTGGTTTCTCTGTCATACTACAACCGTATAAAAACAGGAGTCGGGTGGAGGACACCCCCCCCAACCCCACCCCAGCCTCAGATCAGCATCTGGTACATCACACCGTAACATCTAAGAACGGGATGGGGTAGGACCGCCTGACTCTGGGTCTGCGACTGAGAGTTTGTACGTTCCTTCCTCTACAAACACAGGCAGTAACATGGAGGCTGCCAGTGGCTCTGTGTTCACACGTGTTGGTTTTTTGGAGGAGTCTGGCACATGGATATCCCCCCTCTCCATTTATTTAAATAGGGTATGAACCACCCACTCATACCAATTTAAAAATATTTTTGTCTTTTATATTTACAATACTTTTGCAATATGGGTAAATCCAATCACATTGCTACGACCCCGCCCCCTACATTTAGAAGAATATTGTGAGCAGATTTTTCCAAATAAAGCCTCCTATCAAACATCTAAATTAGAAGTGGAATTAGAATAGCAGCAGCAGTAGAGGATGGTGCAAATAAAGATTTCCTCCCTTACATTAATATTTACTGTTATTATTTTTTTTTTCAAGTTTTCAAGAACACCAGCTGTAAGTGCAGATCAGTCTGTTCCTCTGTTGATCAGAACCAAAAGAATAGCCCCACAGGAAGGCTACACCGCCCAGTTCACCCCCCACCCCAATGACATAATGTAGTGCGTTAAAAAGAAAATAGTTCCTACATGACATGGCTCATCAAACAGATGAGAGGTGAAACTTCTCTCAAGGAAGTCAAGTTGCCTTTGTGTAGCACTTAAATCTGGATGACTGAAAAGCTTCACGTACAAGGCAGACATCCTTACTGCTGATATCTACAAAACTCTGCAACTCACACAGGTAAGAGGAGTAATAGCCTATGTATTTTTGATTTTGGGGTTAACTGTCCGTTTAATAATACATGACAAAACATAGCCACTGCTGTTGGTGTGCTTAAAAGTTGGAGATGTAGGCAGCTTGGATTAACTGTAGTTTTCACAATACCAGAGCTGGACGCCGGTTTTTAACCAGTAGATAGATAGTCAATGATACTGTTGCTTTGTGTGTAACTTCTGGAGTGAGATGATGATGACGACTACATGTAGGCTTTCAGGATTGAATGTGTGTACTGGTTTTGTGGAATAAAAGCAAACAATCAAAACGCAGTATGAATGCACTGAAAGCACCAAATGCTTTTTCCGAACACATCCTATTTGGTAAAAAAGGCACAGTAGTCCAATAATCCAATCATAAGAATTCACTTCCTTCAGTTTTTCTCCCCCACTCTTGAAAAACCACAAACAAACTGTCAACAGCATCTTCCCAATCGCCTCAAACAAATTGTAAGGCCAGGCCATGCGAGTGCACAGCAGGCCATATTCAGCTGCCCAATAAATAAATACAAACAAACAATAAATAAATGCAGTGTCCGATCTACACATTAATAAATTAACTGTGGGACTGGAGAGTCACAGGTCTTTGTGAGTGGTCCTTTGTTGTTTCCTCCAGCTGGTCTTCCCTGGATTTTCATGAGTTTGCCGTCTAGGACCGGACAGAAACATGACAAGAATGTTATGCGACCTCTGATAGCTGTTATGTCACTCTGCGGCAAGTCTGCCAGCCAAGCAAGCGCCCGAGTAGTTCTTGGGTTACATTCGTAAATGATGACATCATTTTTTCCACAGTCCCCAATGATTCTAAAACACCACACGTACAGTTTAATGCTGCCTTCTGTACACTGAATGTCTCACGTCATTAGCTACAAGATTTTCAATGACTTCAAGGTCAAGTCTCCTCTTCAAGCCAGATGACTCAATTCTATCTACAAGTGAATGTAAGTTCAAACGTGTCTCCTGCCACAAGACTAGAATCAAATTCGGCTCATCACCCTGTGTTACTCACTCTGGATTGAACCCAAACCCATCACTATAAACCTCGGAAGCTTTAATACTCAATATCGACATTTATTTCTTCTAATTCCAGATGAAGTGTGTCCGTCAGCTTAGATGTCTGCCGAAACAGTCATCTCTGACTAAACTGATTGCTTTCTTGCTGAGGACAAACTTTTTTTTTTGCTCCTCAAAATTGCTCCTCATGCTCATCACTCAGAAAGCTGTAAATAGCCTTTTGAGCCTCAGTTGTTCCTTCCTGTCCCCCTCAACCAAATGTGCAGACTATTATGTTATTGTGATAATCAACTCTGATTTCATTTAAACACATTATATCCTGTTGTTTGAAATAGCTGTTGTAATTTTGGTCTTGTTGAGGGGGCTGTGTATGAGCAGTCATTTGTCTTCAACATCCATCACCCACTGTCCTCCCCTTCCTCTCTTTAATGCATCTATGATCACAGGCCGTCAGCCTCTTCCCTTCTTCTTCTCCTCACAGCAGCTCTTAGCTCGGCGGTGTAACAAAAGCCAGGCTGCCGGCTCTCTGCTTGTTCAGTGCATCAAGTCTCTAAGGGGGTGGGGCAGACCCTGGACAAAGGCTTGAGTGTGACATGAGGAGGTTGATTTTGACCCTGACAGGTCTCGATGGTCTCACTCTCACTCTCACTCTGTTGTCCAGCGACTGGCTGGCTTTGGCACCGGATTGGCTTCTTCAGATTTTTGGGGTGCTTGTAAGGTGTGGTGGAAGAGATTGAGCTGTCCTGTGTCGCTGGACTACCTCGCCTGACTGGTGGGAGGACGGCAGTGACCTGCTGGTTTTCATTGTTGCCCTCGTGTGAAGGGCAGGCCTTCCGAGGGGACAGGATGGGGGCAACGTGGACCCACGTCAGGCTCGGCTCAGAGCTTTGACCTGCTTTGTATTGTGATAGCTTGCCTTGTTCCTCGCCGTCACTGTCCTTTCCCTTTGTGTCCACATTTAGCAGGCTGTTACCGGCCACATCTGGTGAGTTTTGGTTTGCATCAGCTGCCAATGTTGGAGGGAGAGAAGCACGATGCCTTTCGTCACCATCTTGCTTCACCCCCTTCTCTTCTGCACTGATGCGAGGACACTTCAGAAGCACGGGGGAAGGCGCTGGGGAGTCTGTACCTGTCCAGCTGAGCCTGCGCTTCTGGAAAGTGAGCAGGAGAGTAATTTGTGAGTGAGTATGGAATTTGAGTTGTTGTTGTTAGGAAAGTGGGGGGTTATTTGTGTTTTCTAACCTTGACGGGAATATGTAACTGATCCCTGTGCTTGTGCGGCGGGGTGGAGCAGGAAGCGCCTTGGAAGGAATGAGCGGGGGATGTGGCGACGCTTGAGGCCGCGGAGACAGGCTGAGCAGGGATCTGAGGAAACCAGAGTTTCAGCATCACCTCCACCTGAAGCAGAGTGTTCAGGTACTTCTCCCTTCAAAGTAAAACAAAGAAGACAAATAATTATAAGAAACAGATGCCAATGCAATTATGTGACAGCACAGGAAAACATCTGGCAGTTTACGGCCCTTGATATAGATCTGTGTACATTTTCTCCTGAAGTTTGTTGTTTCCCTGCACTGCTGGTGACTGCTGGAACTCTACCTATCCTCAAACTGTTCAATAAAGCATGGAACGGGAGATGAGGCTTGAAATGAAAGGCAACCTCACTACTCCCTTCTTGTCATTACTCCCAATTTAATAATAATTTACCTGCCATAAATTCAACTAAGATTTCGTGTCCAGTGATGCAGGGGCAGGATAAGAACGAGTGACAGATAGTTAGAACAATTGGCGGTGGGTGATGGGACAATGTGGATGGCATCTTACCCGCTGTTAGGTCTCTGTAAAACCCCCACGATCCTCTGGATTCGATCCATGGCAACACTCTGCTGGAAACTACTCAAACCTGTCGATCAAAATCATAACAACCCAGTCAGTATTTGCACTCCGAGACTCCACAGTCACGGAAAAACGCATGCACGTGCAGACAGCCTCTCGCTCCCTGGTGCACACACCACTTTCACTTTGTCTTATCGGGAAACTCTCATGAGCTGATGAGTCACACGCTGCACTTTAGACTACATCAATAGGCTGACACGATACAGACCGCTGCACAAGGCAACACTCGACTGCAACGGACCGAGGCCACTCAGATCATATGGACCTGTGTTCAGCATCAACAACTTGAGCTGCAAATATGCTCAAGTTAAAAGGAGTGACGTAAGGATGCTTACCACGGTCGAATCTGCCCCGCTTCAGTCCATTCAGCAGCTCCAGAAGGGGCCGGACGAAACCCTGTAGCTCAGCACACTGACAGAGGAAGAGCAAAGGAAGATAAATTACTACTGAGTTTGGGTTAGGCCTTGCTGTCTGAATCAGTCAGCTGGGATTTCCTCTGCGCACACATGCTCTGTCATCTCTACTTTTCTGGGCCTTCCTTACCTTTTGAGCGAACAGAAGGTCTCCTGCTGACTTTGGGACCTGGTTTCTAGGATCCCTCTGATCCAAGCCGATGTGAGCAGCCTTGCCGCCGCTCTCTGACCTGTACGACTCCTCCTCTTCCTCTTTATCAGTGAAGCCATCGCACGTCCACTGGGACCCGGGACTCTCTGATACTCTGTCTCTGTTGGCCGCAGCCCCGCCCACTCCGCCGATGATGACGGAGGAAGAGCTGTCTGTCAGGAAGACGTCTGTGTCGTCCTCCGCCTGCTCAGAGTCGCTGAACAAGAGGCTGTCGCTGGAGCTCAGGGAGTCGAAGGAGGGCTGAGAGGAAGTGCTGCCCTGGGACTGCATTGCTGTTTGGGGGCAGCAGCAGAGAGTTTGGGTTATTCTGAGAGCTCAGAAAGTGGCAAAAAAAAAAGAGGCTAAAACTGGCATGTTTTTAAGTTGTTATTAGAGCAAGAGGCCATCAGCACGGCAGGGCAAATGGAGACAGACAAAAAGTGAACGGCAATGAGACAAAATCAACGCAAATGAACTGCTTTAATTTGGCAATCCCCCCCCCATCTCTCTCCCAAAAATAATAACCCCTATTACTCAAAATGGTGGGTATACCCGTGTCCATGGGACTGGGGGTAGGCAGTAGGCACACAATGGTAGTGCATGTCTGGCTCCCATTGAGGAGATTGGAGACTGGAGAGGAGAGTAAAACGTGAGGGGGATGGGAGCTTGTAGCGAGTAGTGAAATCAGAATAAGCAGTCTCTCGCTCTCGCTCTCCCACTGCCTCTGGTGCTCTCTCTAGCCCCTCCTCTCTGTCTCGGGCTCGCTCTCCATCCCCCCCACCCCACCCCACCCCTCTTGGATTCACATACACACACACACAAACCTCTCTCTTTCCTCCACGGCTGCATTTCTGTATGCCTCTCATCTCTCTCTCTGCTCTCCCTTCAGCTCATCCTGTTCGTTATGCACACAAGCCTGGTTGCTCCTCTTCCTTTCCTCTTCTACAGACCAGCCCTCCTCCTCCTCCTGTCTTACTCCTGTCTTACATTCTCTATCTGGCCATGTGCCTCTTTCTGTCATCTTTCTTACCATTTCTTTATTTTTCTCTGTGGAATCGCTCACATAGGATTTGAAAGGGGTCACTAAACTAGTACAGCTTTTAGAAAATATGAGAAATAAAAGTATAAACACACTCACAGTCAAAAGGAGAGTGGTACAGATTTTTGCAGTGTGCCCACACGGACAAAAAAAAAAAAAGCAAGAACCACCCATTGAGTCCACACACTCTATTTCAAGAATATAAAAGCATTTCAACAAGCTTGTTCAGCTTTCACAACACACAAAATACCACGCCATTCACGTTATTATTTTTGTCTGACGGCTGGCTTCCCTCGGGCTACTTGTTTCCTCTTACTAAATGTCACGTTGTTGACACCAATCTGCATGAGTCAACTAAAATAATAATCTAATTTGTTCCCAAAAA
>CAEMYA010000130.1:6596234-6607844 GCA_903131615.1 Diplodus sargus
AAAAAAAAAAACACTCAGTGGGATGGGGAAGGTAGAGTGGGTGGGATCGGGGTGGAAGTGATGGGGATGGTGCATGTGTCGGCACAGGTAGGCATGGACCATGAGGCTGCGTCTCAGGTGTTGGCTGCCCGTCTGTGTCTGCGCACCACCATGCCCACAACAGGAACTCGCACAGCGCACACATATCTATACACAATATTCCGCACATGTACAGCAAAGCTAGATCAATTTAAAAAGCAAAGTAAAAAAAATCATATATACAAGAAATGGCCATTTAATAATGTATAGATAAGAATCTAGTTATGTTAAAGCCTTAACAAGCGATCCGCGCATCATTATACGGTAATTATTTATAAATAAAAATAGATGGAGCCAAGCCGCATGAGAAATAAATAGCTTTAGGCTGAACTGACAGATTGTACAGGGGGCACACACACACACACAGGATACAGCGGGACAGGAAATTCCTCCAGGCTAGCTTACCAACTTCGGGAAACGTTAGCGATGAAACAAACAAAAAAAAGCCGTTGCAGATACTCACCTTCGGTAACACGAGACAAAACACAGCAGCTGCCAGAAAACAATCGTTCGCGGATCTATCTCCCACTTTGATACGACGGATCCGTCAGTACACACTCCGTAGCTGGAGCAGCATCGGGGCGCCCAGCCTCAGCTCTCTCTCTCTCTCACACTCACACACGCACACACACACCGCCCGGCAGCTCATCGGTTTGTGTCTTTGCTGGCTCTTTCTCTCGGCAGTTTACGAGCATCAACATGTGCGGGAATCCACGTGCCCACGTTTTGCGCGCATTCCATTGGCTGACGTCCCGGCGGCGGAGCCTGCCATTGGCTGACCCCGCCAGCCAGTGGTTGCTTTACTCGCCGTTGATTGGCCGGCGGCCCGGGCACTCACGGTCCTGCCCACTCATGTGTCGCTCGTGTGTGTGGTGTCGGGGCAGGGGCTGCTGTACTACAGCGAGCGGGTGTAAACACACGCACGCGTGCACGCACCACGGCGCCGAGAGATGCACAATATGTTCTATGCATCATCTGATCTACACAATATTTATGGCCCCGCCCCCTCAAACTCACTCCCAAAACACAAAAGCACGCGCACACTGAACGGGCCAGAAACGAGAAACCTTACGCAACCCAGCTCTCCTCATCATGCTGGTTTGTGATTTATTAAATAAATCTGACCGACAGACTCTGCTGCTCAGTGTTTACCGTCACAGACATTTTTCTTTTTCTGACAGTAAGGATTGAGGTCTCACAAGATGTGAGTAAAAAGATGACAGAAATGCTGTGTTTCCCCCCCCCCATGTGATATTTAATGCCATTTCACTTAATATTCCATGTGAAATTTGGATACATTTGACAGTGTTGTATAGCTAAATGTCCTTATTGAGTTAAAGTAAAGATAGCGTTTCGAAATATTACCTTGGTGAAAGTCAACCATACAGACTGAGCTCAGGTATTCACAATATAAATGAGGTGATAATACAAACTCAGATATATTTATTGTCTCCATGACTGAATATACAAGCCATTGTGAGAGGAAAATAAGGTCTCCAGAACACCTTTTCAAGCTAGAAAGATGGCAGAGTCCACCAATCTAAGTAAAACTCTATGGAATTCTGTTGCCCTTCAAGGTCAGTTTGTCTATTGAGTGTATTAAGTAGTGAAAACTAGGAATTTGTTTCTTTGGTTTTGTTTAGGTCTAAAAAAAACATAAGTCAGTGAAGATTTTCCTTCCCAGTACTACATGGTGCACCTTTAAATGTCCCATTTGTTAGAAGAGGTGCTATTTGAGTCTCATTCCCAGCTTGGCAAATACTGATGCCTTGGGATTGTAGGAAGGGTTGGCCACCATCTCAGTGTGTCAGTTTTTGATGAGTTGGGAATGAGACTCAAAAATAAACTTTACTTAAAGGTCATATATGTATGTATACACTGTACTGAACTCGAGTCGATTCTAAATATCAGAATCTATTTTTTTGTATCTGATTGCTGATTAAAAATACATTTAAAAATGTGTTACTTAGACATGCAGCCTGTATTCTGCTAAAGTAACTAGCAACTAAAGTTATCAAATACATGAAGTAGAGTAAAAGTAGAATAATTGCCTTTTAAAATGTTTCGGGAGTGGGAATATAAAGTAGCAGAAAATGGAAATGCATTAGTTAACAACAAGTACCTCAGAATTGTGCTCATACAGAACTTGTGTAAATCTACTTAGTTTACAACCCACTACTTTTTTTTTGCTTATTTTAGTGTAAAACACTTCTACCCCAGATTAACAAAATATATATTTGCTATTTTGTGTCATTGCGGTTGTTAAAATAAGAATACAAATAAATCAAAAGTAAGTGAAAAGGGTTTGAGCATAATGTAGCAAGTCAGCTTCAAGGTCGATGATTTATGATCACGTAGCAACCTTCCCCCATAGGTTAGTGTGGAAGTGAACTCACTGACCCTCCCTTCAAACATGCAGTGCAGCATATTATAGATAGAGACCACACAAACATATACACATTTCCTGTCCTCAATCATCTTATGTATTGGTATTATCTCTCCTCGCAAGACTTTAATTGTAGGTCGGTCATTATGGCAGGTTTTACTGGTATTTATAGATGTGAAAGACCAGGTTAAAGCACGAGAAGTGGTGGATGTCCCCATAAGCTTCTTGCACGTCAGGGATGGAGGCTCTACCCCTTCCCCCACATATGCATACAACATACACATGAACCCATCGACCCTTCCTCTCAGCACACATATAGCAGGCCGTGTCCTTGTTTGATTGACACTACCTGTCTTTTGAAGCCTTTTGGCCATATAGTGTCACTTAGTTACCTCAATGACCGGTGAGCCAACCGCCCATTTATTGTCAAAAAAACAATAAGAGTTAACCTTTGGTAATAGTAAACCAAGGGAAAGGGTCCTGTTTGTGTATTCTGAGCCGTCACCAGGTCAATAGCAAAGGATTTTCCACCCCCAACAGCATTCCACTGCAAGACATGAACCCAATGAACCTCCTCTGAGTTCATGGATGCTGAAGACCACCCCCCACCATACCAGCTCCCTTCCCTCTTCAGTCCCATCCCCCACCTGGTTGTGTGTTTTTTCTCTACCATCCGCTTGTCATTATTGTCACTTGTATTGACGTGCCATAGAATTCAAGAGGAGTGACAACGGTTAGCCTAATCATAGATGTGTGTCAAAGGGCAGTGCGTCCAAATGGTCCCTAATATGGAAAATACCACCCTTTTCAGGTTGGGTACTCATGACACATATAGAGTGATGCACATCTGGAATAAAATCAGTCATGATGCCTCTGAAGTATTATTTAATTGGTAGATTCGCTGATGAGATGCTTGTGTCCTCAAATGACATGGAACCTGTGAAATTTAGGATCCTGGGGTTTATATCAGGACAAGACTGACAAAGCTTTATCATATTTAAGCCATATACACTTTTCATATTGTTGATACTCCAGTAATTGTGTTTTTCTCGCTGGTAATGAAAGCACAGAGGCGTTGAGGTAGTAAAGGCATGCAGGAGTTCCTGTAAGGCCAAATGCACGAGTGGGCGTGTTGAGAGCGAGACACCAAAACAGAAATGTGACCCCACCCGAGGGAAGACAGGGGCCTATAGAGAGCCTAAACTGTAAACTGTCTCCGCTAAGGTTGCTGAGGCCAAGCCACGTATAGTATTTCACCTGGAAACCAGAACAGCTGGGAAACAATTGACACACTGCTGCCATTGTGTCCTCTATGAACAGCACCTGTCTGTCTACACCTCCCTAAACTAGAGGAACTTTGTTGGCATATTAAGTTAAACAAAGGGAAAAAAAGATTGAACATGAATTCCTTCTCCACTGTTTTTTTCATATGCCTCAGTGCCTGGAGAGTACAGTCATATTTCATGACATGAGAAGCATGCACAGTGTTGTTTAAATCATTTTCCCCAAATCAAAGAATTCATTGCTTGGTTTTTGACCATTTTGCTCAGTTACAATCTTTCCATTCTCTCACTGGTCGTTTTTGAAGTGTCACACTGACAGATTCTTCTCTGGCATTGGTGGATCAGGGATTTCATAACTGTTTCTTATCAAATGTTGAGATTTAAGCGTTATTTAACAACCTAAAAAGCCCTTATAGACAACAGAGGTTTATATATAATCTGGCCAAAAATGACTTAATACATGAACGTCTTTCTATAAGCTTGACGATCTCCGTCTTCCGCGGGGGCTGCAGCGTCTCCCCCGCTCACATTTGCGGAGCCGCGACATGTGTTCATCAGTATAAACAGAGGGACACTCACATGTCGGAGAGACGCTCCGCCGCTAGATTTTGTGAATGAAGTCAACTGACACGCCCCCCGGGAAGACGCGGCCAATGGTGTGCAAATACATGCTAACCACGCCCCTTCACTGGACCGCCGAGCGACCAATGGGAGGCCGGCGAACGTTACTGCTGTTGCATAATTTGGCTGAAGCGCTTCACGTTTACGCAGGCCGGTGCACAGTGTGAAGGGATGGAGCCGAGAGACAGACGGAGGAGGAGGAGGAGAGCAAATACAACTGTGGCTTTATATTAACCTGTTAATAGTTATGAGACAGGCAGACGGTCCAGGACGAGGTCTCCTTGTGATGTGATTACGAAGAGTAGCATGTATCAGTAATAAATTGGTGTCTCATTAGGCTGCCTACAGAAAATAAACAACTTAAGAATCTCGAAAGGATGCTTGAGTTTGACAATAGTTAAAAATGATCAAAAACGAATCCAGACTTTTATAAATTCAGAAGACTTTTAATCAAGGAAAACATCTATCTATCTATCTATCTATCTATCTATCTATCTATCTATCTATGTTCAAGAAAATAGCTTTTTTTGGAGTTGTTATACTCAGTGCAGTAAGTGATGTAACCTTTGCAGTTTTATTTGAATGTTTAAAGTTCCTCTTTGACTCCACAATGTGATGTAATCTGGATCAAAAGACTCTTGGCCTTTGATTTTTTTAAACGGGAAAATCCACCCAAAGAGCACAATTTTTGTATATGGACCATTAATATTCCACTGGTTGAAATCAAGCTTCAACTAGAACAAAAATGAGTTTACTAAGCTAGTGTGTCAAACCTGTATCTGGTGGAGTTGTTCCCCTCATGACAGTGAGACAGACTCGCATGGCCTCACAGATCATTTGCCTTAGGATGCTACTTTTTCTAATGTGGCTGTGAATCACAATTTCCCATCTGTTATTCCATTATTCACTGTCTGTGGAGCACTTCCTGGGTTGTGACCAACCTTTATAATGTTATAGGAAGGAATGACACAATATATATTCTGTTTTAGGGTGTATTAAAAGAAACAAGGATATGTCACATGGAGAGGGCTCCCCCTAGTGTTCAAAGAGAAACAATTGGTCCAGTAAGGTTTCATGTGCAATGTGTTCAGTTTATGTAACGTTTTTAATACAGACAGGCCATAAATATGACACAATTCACAGCCGATGTTTATCTGTGCTACAACACACATTCACCAAACATAAAATAATGTGTGCAGTCCTAACAGAGACAGTTTAGTGTTGAATATTTCCACTGCAGTGCTTCCTGTACACCCAGTCAGGAGTGGTGAGGCACCACAGTCAGAGCATCACCACCGCAGCTAGATAAAATGGAAAAATTATATATCTGCATAACAGAACAAAGCAAATGCAAAAATTCCACTACCACCAACATTAACGATGGCTGTACTCATGTCAAGTGTCGCAGTGAGGCCAGCATTAACAGTACCCTGAAAATTGAACACCTTGGTGTTGTTCAGTCATCGCTAATTCAGTTAATTACAGGTAATTGATTTATGGCAAATTATTATATGCACCTGTCCCTTTTCTCTGCAGCATGGTCGCTCAGTGGTTGGCGCTGTCGCCTCACAGCAAGGTTCAGACTTTCTGTGGAGTTTGCATGTTCTCCCCGCGCTTGTGTGTGTTTCCTCCAGGTGCTTTCATTCCATGTTGTGGTCCTGTCAGTGCCCCTGACTAAAGCACAGGTATAGAACTGGAGTGGGACCACAAGTGTTGTACAGTGGCTGCTCCTTAGAGACGGGTTTAATACAGAGAACACAAGTTTCACTGTGTACTCAGTATACTAATAAAGTCACATTGATGTGACATGTCAAAATGTCTGCTGGGACCTCTGTCTGTTAATTTAAAAGCTTTAACACATTGTTCATATGTTACATCACACATTATTAATGAAGCAAGATATGGATCTTCAGTTGATTTAGATAATGATTAATGATGTCCCTGCTGGCAAAACCAGCATAGCTGGTGACCAGCAAGACCAGATTATGTTGTGTTTTGGTGCACGTGATGTTGGTCACCGGCATGCAATGTGTCTACAACCTATATCCTGTGAAAGCCCAATACAGGCCACTGAGTCAGTGAGGTTGTCACAGTACACAAAGTTTATTGAACACAAGCTTCAAACCTGCAATATTTTGGGGTCATTTGCGGGCACCTGAAACAAACTGTAAATACTGCACTGAATATACAAAATTATAAATGCAACACTTTGGTTTTTGCTCCCATTTCTCTCACAAGTTGAAGTAAACAATTGCACAATAGATTTTGAGCACACATTTGTTAAAATCCAATAAGATAAGCCATCCACCTGACAGGTGTGGCAAATCAAGATGCCGATTGAACGGGATTCAGGCACAGGTGCTGGGCAGGGAACTTCCCATGCTGGTGCTGGGATGCTGGTGACCAGCTTCACTAGCAACTTCACCAGCAAGACTGTGCTGGTAGGCCAGTATAATCAATGGGACCTTGCTGGTGTACCAGCTTCATGATGCTGGTCCACCAGCTAAACCAGCACCAAACCAGCACTAACTAATGCCCTGCCAATACTGATGAGTTAACCATTATTGCCGCATTTTTAGATTGATTGAATTTTAAAAGACAAAGTTCTTAACCTGTTGTGTATTCACACCCAGGTGTGAGATGCTCAGATGTAGTGAGTAAAAAATAGATGATTTAATATTGTTAGTCTCTCTAGTCTACACAAGGTGGCTTACCCAGGTGCAGCAGTTTAAGCAAATTAAGAGCATGCTGCACTTCTTCTTCTCTGTGTTTACTGATAAAATGCAACTGATTTTAGAAGAGCATGCTGTTATACCTGCTTTACTCGAGTGTGTAGATGCTTCACTTGTTACGTTGTTTGAAGTCATTTGGCTTCATATTTTCAGGTCACCAATACCGTTATATTACTGATAATAAAACATTTCTTAAGCCTTACAGTATTCATACTTATTTGGCGTATAATTTACACATGAAGTATGCAAAATGCACATGGGTGGGGGGCAACATATATAGCCTGATATAATATAATATGATACCATTTATCATATGTAAAACACAAAGCTGTATTCTTTCATTTATGTGTTTGTCCAGAAAATAAAGATACCTTCTGTCAATGCACAGAGTAGACCACTAGGTCTTTTTCAAACCAGTATTTCTCAGCCAGCGGGGCGAGACCCCACAAGGGGTTGTGAGATAAAGTTAAGGTATTCTGAGATGATTTCTGGGCTACGAAATAATACAAAAAATATTGTTGTCTCCCCCCCCCCCCAAGACAAATTATGCAAAGCAGGCGCATTAAACCAATGTTTTAAGAAGGGCTGGATTTGGACTTGGACCTAAAAATTCTCCATTTCTGTCTATTTTCATATTTAATCTATATTAATTAGTTTTCTTAACTGAAAAGAAACATTCAAGAGGGTAGGTAAAAAAAACAATGCACATTTTTATTTTTTTTAGAAGTAGGTTGTCAGTTTGACTCTCATTCCCTCTAATGAATGAACAAGTCAATTAACCTACTAACAAAATGATCAAGGGGCTGTTAAAGGGTCACGGGCCACCAAATCAAATTCATTCAAATCTATTTTAAATATTTAGCCCAAAATCACAGTTGCATTGCCTCAACAGGCTTTACAATCTGTAGAGTGAACACCATCCTCTGTCCTCAGGTCGATTCGAGTGAGGAGTGAGTTGGTTTGATGTACAGTTTAACCTCTTCAGACCACTGAAAAGAGTTACGCTCAATTTAAAACACAACAGTCAGAAACTTGAAGATACCATTAAACATGTATGTATATTATGAGTGTCAAGTCAAACAATCTCAGGAAAAATCCCTCTTTAACTGACATCTCTATAGCCTGTTGCTTTGTATTTGTAGGGAACTAATGTATGAGCCACGGTGATACATCCTCATCCTCTCTCGTCATACTCAATATTAAAGTTATGCAGTCTTAACACTTATTCAGCAATAATTCAGAAACACTTGTTAGAACACTTGTTGTGTTACCCCCATTGCATTTTCTGTTGCCCATTGTTCCCCAGCAGTAACCGCATTTTCTCTCTCCATCCCCTCTTTTGTATTGCCCTTTTTTCTTTAGCCACCAACACTGAATTAGTTCTCGCTCACTGGTCCCTCTTTGCGTTCTTGTTTTCTCACCACCTCTGACCACTTTTTCCCCTCTTTTTCTTTTCATACTCTCCATCCCTCTGTTGTTAAGACCTGCTCCGGTGCCCCGTGTGCCTGAGTGGAGCCGGCATGTAACATCCACACACTCAGGCTCTTGAACAGAGCTGTGGCAGGTGGGATCGCTGGACACACTCACTTCTTTCCCTCCCCTTCCCTTCCCTCTCTCTCTCTCTCTCTCTCTCTCTCTCTCTCACACACACACACACACACACACTCTCTCACTCTCTCCGTCTCTCTCACACTTGCTCCTCATCTCTCAGTCCACTTTTATTCATTTCTGTGTATGGGTAAGGAGGGCTACCATGGACTCTTTGGGTCTCTTTATCCTTCTTATGCTCCTGTGTTTCCAGTGGACGATTGCTCCTGCTGCTGGTAAGGTCTTAGTGAACATGCTAATCAGCGTCATGTGAGATTTGTTTTGCTTTGATATTAGTGCTGTGGATTGTTTGGGTGTTTCTGTGTGAGCTGTAATTGGATTTGAGTAGTATTTGAGGACTATGTGTAACTGTAGCTCGGCATTAACAACTCGAAGACTAGAAGGGAGGAAAACACAAGTGAATTATATAATATTGATGCTTTGAATATTGTCAATATTTGCTAAAGAGCTAAAATATGATTGTTTTTAGGAGTTTTTCCTCTTTTATTCTTTTTCAGAGGAAGTTACCTGGACCTACATTGGTGAGTTCAAGTTTAAGTTTATTTGTTTTTTATTTATAACAAAATAAGACTGGAATCCTCATAGGCTGAGGGTATAATCCATTATCTGGAGGCATTGGAAGTATGATAGATATACTGAATATAGTTTTAAAGACCAGAAGCAAAATCCTGAAGTGAATTCTGTGATAATTAGGCAGAAAGACATTTAATATAATTAAATTTTTCATCCTGGTCAAAGACTTTAGTGTCTAATACAGGATTATACAGGATGACTTGTGGTAATCCAGTCTAATAACAAAGACACTGGCAAGTTTTCCAGTCCACGTAACTGCTCACAGCTGACCTTTTCATCCTGTCTTCACTGCACACGTTAAACTTATCTCTCAAATATGAGAGCTACCATCAAAGCGTCCGCAAGTTCCGTAGGATTTGTGCTTTTCCACTCCTCACATCTCCCTCTGTTTTCCCCTACTTCCCTCCCTGTCTGTATTAGTTACAGTTCAACAAGCTGGCATGAGCGCAGCAGTCACACAGAGATGATGAAGGGGTGGTGGGAGATAGAGAGGAAGAGAGCGAAGAAAAAAAAAGGCCGATAGAGAGGAGAGGCAGGCGGAGGGAGGGAGGCAGGTGCACGAGGACGAGAGAGGGAGATGGGACGGGATGAAGCAAAAGCATACCAAATTGTGCCCGTATTGTTGCAGTGCACAATAACCTATGTGTTTATTGTGTTGCGGACACACACTGGCTGCCTATGCCGTGGTGGACAATGACATTGTGGGAATGAATGGGGCACACAGACCACCACTCTCTCTGCATGTATTCAGGAGAGCAACACCAATGTAGAGGACATACAGTAAACTGTAGAGGCTGTGCCTGGAGCAAACTGGTATCTATACATAGAGGGGCATCTAGGCTTCATTATAACTGATATGGAGGCAAGTCTATGGTGTAGAAACATGTGTAATCTTAGACTATTTTGAGGCATTCAGATATGTGTAATTTGTGCTTTTGTGATGAATTTTCAAAATAAAAGTCATAGGAATTCATCGTCAGATGTCCAAGAGGCTGTGTGTGAGGGCATGTTGTACCACACAGCATTGCACGACATTTTTTTGTCACATGAAAAGAGCAGAATTTACACGCCTTTTTTTCCGAGATGCCCCCTTCATGAGAGATGAGAAACGCAGCGTTACATAAGGTAATCGAGGGAAAGTCAGCCTCACGTTCCATCATGTCCTCATCATTCTCTGAATGAATGAATCTGCATATGTGTGTTTGTATGTCTTTGTTCCTGGCTTTAATGAGGACAGCGGTAGCATGCTAGGAAGAGGGAGAGCAGGCGCAGAGGGTCAGAATTTTTCGGCCTCCGGTTGCCATGGAGACCTCCCCATCGGCCAATCGTGGGGCCGCGGGACTCACTTTTGAAGTTGTGTCGTGGTGCGGGGCTTTTCTATGGAGAGGAGTGAGGGGAAGGAGATTAGAAGTGCAAGGTGGGGGTTGCAGGCAGCTGGAGACGAGACGTGTATGTGTGTGTGTGTACAACAGTAATGTTTAGAGCCATCATTACATTGTGTGTGTGTGTGTGTGTGTGTGTGTGTGTGTGTGTGTGTGTGCAAAGAGAGATGACTGATTACTGGTTAACAGGTTAAGGTCACAATCCAGTGACTGCAAACCAATTCTGCCTGTCTTACCTTTTTCTGTAACATTTTTAACATAAACACACAAGTTTGTTAAACATTTGTAAAACCTGCGACTGAAATTATAGGCTGGATCCTTCTTTTTGCCCACTCCTCACATTTGTGTGTGTGTGTGTCTGGTGCGTGTGTACAAAGTGTCATTGGTGCGCCTGTTTTCTAAAGCATTCCTCCTCTCCTTGCAATTGAAATTCAGATTCTTTGACTCACATGTCACTCTCTTTTTCTTTCAGACTCTTTTTTCTTACTTTCTTTTATTGTGCAGTTGTGGAGACCAGTTTCTCTTTTACTTAGTGAACCAGGGCCTCGATCACTCTACTCTCCTGAAATCACTTTCTCGGTATCTCTCGGTCCTTATTTTTGATAAAGTCTTTTTAATTTTTTCATGTCAGTTGTCCAAATGAATGAGTTTTCTGCAAATTGGAAGTATTGAACATATTTTTCTGTAAAAGTATGCCATATACACATAGGTATGTTAGATTATTAGCAGAGGATTTCATCCATGCAGTGGATGCTTACACTGGTTGAACATTGTTTCATGACAATGTCACTATAATATTACATCACTAATAAAATGATAATGTAAGGTTCACATTATCATTTTGTTAGTAATAATTTTTTTTGTTATCTTCAAATGCTGAATTTGTCATTGAAGAATCAAAGCTGTATTTTTTGCTCCCATGAGTTTCAGCTAATTAAAAAAAAAAA